>JANGZZ010000208.1:0-56819 GCA_026225955.1 Clarireedia paspali | reverse complement strand
TTTTTAAAACTTATAATATCTAATTTTATAAAGTTATTATAAATCTTTTCTTTAATATATTATTTTTTAAAATATTTTTTCTTTCTTTATTCTTTTTATATTATTAAGTTTATTAATATTAATTATTATAATATATTTTATATTTAAATTTATAATCTTTATTATTAATATAAATTATTTTTTTAATTAAATTATTTATATTATTAATTAATTTCTTTATAAAAATTCAAGTTTAATATTATATTTTAAATTTTATTAATAATAATTAAATAATATTATTATATTTTAATTAATTGAATTTTTATATTTATAAAACTTAGTAATATAATTAATTATTAATTTTATTTATTAAAAGTTAAAAAGTTTTCTTTTTATAATTTTAATAATATTAATATTATTAAATATTTATTTAATTTCTTATTAAAATCTTTTGAAGTTATTAAATATTATTATAATAATTATTATTATTATTTTTAAATTCTAACTTTTCTTAAATAATTAAAAAGAATAATTCGATTTATTTTAATATTTTATTTTAAAGATATAATAATATTTATAAACTTATAATATTATTAATTATAAATTTATTTAAATTAAATTAATAATATATTTTAAATTATAATAAAAAGATTTTAAATTCTTTATAATCTTTATAAAATTTATTAAAAAATATTATTTTAAATAACTTTTAAAATTATAAATAATTATTTAAATTTATAAATATTAATTTATTTATATAATTAATTAATATTATTATTAACTTTAAAATTAAATTAATTATTAGTTTCTTTCTTTTAATATTTTATTTAAATAATAAAATATCTTTTTTCTCTTTATTATTACTTTTATTTATATTTTATATAATTATATTATTATTATTATCTTGAATAAAAATTTATCTAATAAAGATTATAAATAAATAATTATTTAAAATAAAGAATAATATATTAATTTAATATATAAAATAATAATAATATTGAAATATTATAAATATTTATTTTTTAAATTATATAAAAATAAATAAAATCTTAATTATTAAATAATAATAAAGTTATAAAATAATATTATAAAGTTTATTATTAAAAATAATTATAATAGATATTAAATAATTATAATAATAGATAATAAATAATAACTTGAATTTAATTAATTAAATTAAATATAAAGTTTTATATATTATAAAAAAACTATTTATTTATATAAATCTTTATTCTTTATTATTCTTTATAATTCTAATAATTTTAATATATTAAAATTTAGTAAAAATAATAAAAGTTATTAAAATATTATATATTTTATTAATAAAATTCTTTTAAAAAGTTTTTTATAATTTTAATAATTATTAAATTTAAAGTTTTTTAATTATAAAATTATTTATTATAATATTTATTTTAATATAATTTTAATTTAGTTATAATAAATTAAAAATATTTTATTATTTATAATAATTTCTTTTTATAATTTTAATTTTAATTTAAAATTTTTATTTTCTTTTATATTTTATATTATTTTAATATATAATAAATCTATATTAAATTTTTAATTATTTTTAAATAGTATTAAATATTTTAATATATTTTAAAAATCTTATTTATAAATTCTTTATATTTTCTTTTAAAAAACTTTAAAATTTATAAAATATTTATTAATTTCTTATTTTAATTTTTTAAATTATATTTTAATTTATTTTTTATTTATTTAATATTTAAATAAAAATTATAATAATTATATATAAGTTATATATATATAAGTTATATATATATAAGTTATATAGAAACTAAATAATATAATTAAATATATATAATAAGGTTAACTAAATATCTAATTATATTAAACCAAATTAATAATATTATTATATTAAAGTTATTTAAATTATATAAATATCTTCTTTTTATATATAATTTTATTCTATAATTTAATATTTTAAAATCGATATAAATCCTTTTATAATATATTTATTATATTATATTAAACTCTTTTTATTTTAATATATAATATTATTTTATTATTAAAAATAATATAAAATATTTAACTAAGAAGATAATTTATATATAAGTTTTTTATTAAAAGAATAATTAACTCTTTTAATTATATTATAATTCTTTATAAATAATAAAGGTTATTAAATATTTAATAATAATTATAAATTTAAAGTTCAAGTTAATATATTATTATTAAAAAGATAATTATAAAAAGATTTAATTAAAAGTTCTTTTATATAATTTTTCTAAACTTTATAAAGATTTTATAAATAATTATATCAAAGTTAATTAATAAATTAAAATATAATAAAAGTTAAATATAATTTTTAAACTAAATATTTATATAAAGTAAATTAATATCTAAATATTAATATTCGAAATTTATTAAAGCTACTTTATATATAGTATTTTATAATTAATAATAATTATTTTTTATTTCTTTAATTTAGATAATATCTTTAAATTAAAATAAATAAATATATTTTTTTTCTCTTTCTTAGTTTAATAAACTTTAGTTTTTAATTTAAAGATTTTTTTATTAATCTTTTTATTAATTATTTAAAATATTATTATTTATTAAACTATCTTTTATTTCTAAATTAAATATTTTATTTAATTTACTTTTTTATATATAATAAAAACTTTTTATCTTTAAATAACTTTCTTTTTATTTATTTAAAGTAATTATATTTATAATTACTTTATTTATTTATTATTACTTTTCTTTTTTAAAGATAATAAAATAGTTAATTATTAATAAAATAATAATTAAGTTTATAATACTATATTAATAATTTAATATTTAAACTAAAGACTTTATAAATTAATTTGAAATTATTTATATTAAAAATACTTTTCTCTATTCTCTTTATTTTTATTTAATAATATAATCTAAATTATAAAACTTAGATAAGTTTAATAATTCTTATTTTAATATATAGTTATTAATTATTAAAACTAAATTATAAGTTAATAATAATATTATAAAAGATAAAACTACTAAGTTTTATTATATTTTCTTAAACTTTAAATTAAATATCTAAATATAAATTCTCTTTTTTATTAATAAATCCTCTTTTAATTATAAAGATATTTTTAATACTTTATCTTTAATATATAAAAACTTATATTATATTAAAGAAGTATTTACTTATCTTTATATAATTTATTAAAATATTAATTCTTTAAATAATTATATTATTAGATTTTAATATACTTTATATAAAGTAAATAAAAAGAATTAAAATAATAATAAAAAGATTAATACTTTCTAATCTAATTTAAACTTAATAATTATTTAATAACTTAATAATTAATTATATAAATCTAATAATTTTAAAGAGTTTATATACTTTATATAATACTTTATAAATTTATATTTATTTATATTTATATTTATATCTCTAGTTTAATTCTAATAATAATAATAATTACTTTATTTTATTTATAGTTAGTTTATTAATCTTTATACTAATTATTTATTAATATTATTTAACTTTATAAATTTAAATATAATTAAGATTAAGAAACAAGTTAAAGATAAATTAGATTAAAAGATTTTCTTTATTTTATTTTCTTTCTTTCTTTTATTTTTAAAAAAACTTTAAGTTATTTTTTTTAAATATTTAAAAGTAAGCTTTTTTGAAAAGAGAAGTAATATAATAATTATATATAAGTTGTATATATATAAATTATATATATATAAGTTATATAGAAGTTAAGTAATATAATTAAATATATATAATAAAGTTAACTAAGTATTTAATTATATTAAGTTAGATTAATAATATTATTATACTAAGATTATTTAAATTATATAAATACTCTCTTTTTATATATAACTTTATTTTATAATTTAATATTCTAAAGTTAATATAAATCCTTTTATAATATATTTATTATAAAAATACTTTTTATTTTTTAATTTTTTTTATATTTTTAATTTAATAAAATTTTTAATAAAAAATATATATAAATAAATTTTAAAAATAAATAATTAAATATATTAATATTTTAAGAAAAATATATTTTATTTTTATTTTTTATATTTTATTTTTATTTTATTTTTATATTTTTATTTATTATTTTATAATTTTATTAAATAATATAATTAATTTTTATTTTCTTCTTCTTATTATTATTATTTTATAATTTTTTATTTAATATTTATAAATATTTTATTATTTTATAATATTAAATTCCTCTTTTTAATAAAAATTTTATTTCTTTTATTAATTTATTTTTATTATTTTTTAATATTTTATTAATAAATTATTATTATAAAATTAAATTATTTAATATATAATAATTATAATTAGTTTATATTTTAATTAAATTTTAAATTTTATTTTTATTATTATTTTTTAAAAAAATTATAATTTTTATTAATTATTTTTTTATATATTAATTATTTTAATTTTATATTTATTATATTTTTATAATATTAATATTTAATTATTTTTAAACTTTATTATTTACTTTTAATAATTAATTAAATCTTTTTAAAATATTTTAATATTATTAATTCTTTTTTAATTTATATTTGAAATTTTATTTTATTAATTAATTAATTTAATTAGTTAGAAATAATATTAAAAGCGAGAATTAATTTGAAATAGTTTTATTTAAATATATTAATATAAATATAATCTTGAAATAAATATTTATATAAAAACTATCTAGATATATTACTATTTGCAACTAATAGTAATATTATAATTATACAACTAATTAATTAATTAATTAAATATAAGAAAACATTATATTTATTTGTAGCAAATAAAATAGAAGACTGTATACGTTTGAGATAATTAAACTGCCGTCCGTGTAGCTGTCACAGAAGGTTTTATTCATTACCTGACCATGTCAATTATTGTCGATGTTGGAGAAATCTATTATAATTAACTTTGAGATTGATTCATTGGAACGAATTCCAGTGTGCCTCATTGTTCAATTCTTGGACTGCTGGTAACTCAGTGTTAATCAGTAAGGAAGAGGAAACGAACATATAGAAAAGAAGTCTTTTCAATGGTGGAATATTAAGCACCCATAGTATTTCTCTCTTCTCTACCAGGAGAGGTGGGATTTGCAAAGTATCCATGATGGCGTATTATCAGCTCTCGGTTCTTTGAGAAAATGCCTGATGATTCTTGCGAAGTCGACATGTCGGTAGGATTTCAATACCCCCTACAGGACTACGCTTTTGGGATATGAACCCTGGTGATAGGGGCATTTTATACAGTAGCCATTGTGCTTCGCGGGACCGTGCATCCAGAGCATCATAAGCTATATCAAAAATGAAAAGACTGGCATAGCTGACTATAAATTGCCGAGACTGAGAATTTATGTAGTCAATAGAGCGAAATACTTCGTGTGCAAGTCCTTCAATATTAGAGGTTATACCTAGCTAAGGAACCTGGCTGTTTTCAACT
Organism: Clarireedia paspali; assembly: GCA_026225955.1. Lineage (NCBI taxonomy): Eukaryota > Fungi > Ascomycota > Leotiomycetes > Helotiales > Rutstroemiaceae > Clarireedia > Clarireedia paspali. The sequence goes on along the minus strand of JANGZZ010000208.1, from coordinate 51,406 downwards.
GTTTCGTAGAGCTCGTAATGAGTGGCATCGTTATTCCCATCGTCTGAACATGGAAATAAAGCTTGTTTGGCTTCGGCGATTCGCTGCATGATCTGTAGAAGCAAGATGCTAGTTACATCGTAGTTGCAGACGGTGTATGCTGTCCACAGGTTATTATACCTCAGCTTGGTCGTGAAAACAATGCCAGCCGAGTCTATTGTGAAATTGTCTTCCAATGTTACGAGAATCTCCTGGCAGACGCGCGGGCACATTTGTGACCAGTTCTTCCACCAAGAATCAAGGTACGGATAGATACCTGAAATTGTTCTTCCAGGGTCAAGACACGACTTGCAGCAAACCCTCCTGGTGTATTTATCTCTGCTAAATAATCCGCAGCACCGCAGAGTATATCAACCAGATAGTCAAGGGGTTCTTTTGAAGCTGAGTCATTCGCCCATGGTATCGTCTTCCACATTGGTTGGTTAAGAAATGTACCATGGCCCGAAAAGAGTGCCCTTGAAACCTATTTTCATAAGTATAACCTGAAAACGTAAAGGGAGCTTTGATCTTACCAAAAGCACACGCTGTTCACGAAAGAGATGCCGGTATAGGGAGAGTTGAAATTCAGAAGGCTCAATCCATCCGATGGTGGCTCCAGGCAAGTTCGAATCGACGATCCGCAAGCTATTGGGGTAGTGTGAAAATCGGCTTTTCTATGACCATTGTTTCTGCTTACCTCATACATGCAAAGAGCAGTAACTGAAGACAAGATATCAAAGCTTCCGGACTCTTTCGATTTAGAGCCCAACAAATGAGCTTTTAAATTCGAGATAGCTTTCCCATATGTTTGGTGCGCCTCTAAAACCATCGAAAATGAGTTATGCATCTGCCCAAACATGATAGCTGCTAGAGCATACAATATACTACTCCGTCCGCCAGTCGAATACTGCTCTACCCACACGGTCAGGTCTTGTTTTGAATGTGGTGCATTACCCTCTGAGAGCTTGCTAACAAGAAAGGTCATGACCATAGAGTCTTTAAATACGACAAGCGCGATTTCTATGGGTGAGCCTGGGATGTTCAGATTGCTCAACCTACTCGACGATTGGGACAGGTATGAAGCTCTAGCCGCCCTGCTCACATGATACATTGAGTAAGAAGACCTCTGAACAGCTACAAGATTTTCTTCCTGCATTCGAGCGACGGCTTTGGCATGATCTATCCGAGGCTTCTCATCGATCTATTGTAATTGCGGAGAATATCCTTTGCAGTCGATTCTAGCTTTCTTACACCTCCGACAAGTGGGATGTAGTTCGTCGCATTTTATCTGTCTGGCTTTGCATGAGATGCAACCATTGCTCTGTGCTCCTATATCACCTGCTGATAAGTTTTCAGGGTAAGTTTGAGTTTAGATGACGATAACGAGATAAGTGAATATTATTTGATTTGAAGTGAATTTTTGACAGAGAAGTTGTGTTCATCTTACGATGCTGAGTAATGTTAGCTAGCCATACGGGGGTGTCTATTTAACTCGTGAATATCCTGCCAAGCTTACCCTATGTTGCTTGCCATATATACTGTCTGAAATCTTTTTATATTTGGTAGTAATCTGTGCGGTAGCTCGAGGCCCTTACCACCACAAATCGGAAGTAGATTGTTCCCCTATATTGATTTGTAGGATATTTTAGGTTTTGGCTGGTCTATGGTCACATAGAAGGCAGACTTACCTCGCCTGCAAATTCGTTGACAAGAAATTATATGAAAGAATGTTCGACACGAAGGTTTCTTGCAGAAATCCCTTATAAATTTCTACTAGAGGATGCTCTATTTCTTCGACTATCTTCGAAGCTCTTCGAAAAATTATATTGGGGTTTGAGATTTGCATCATGAATAGACTACAAGCAACTGCTGGACATTCAATCTACACAAGCTTAGTGCAGGAGAGATTAGAAGGGTTCATCTTTGCTACAATACTTTTAGTGTTTGGATGTTTAAGGCTGCTTCCTAGTGATCAGCGCTTGGAACAGATCGAATCAGAATATCGCCATTGTGTCATTCAAAATCCAGTTTCGAGGAAGTACAGATCGCAGAAACACGTAGTAGCAGGAGATCACGGACACGGTATCCTACTATATGATCTGCCTAGAATAGTCGAGGTTTTTTCGAATGCGATTATTGAGTTGAGAGGGGTCAAATAAGTTGATAACGGACAGCAATGGCTTAGTAACACGCGTGATCCCAAGAATCACTGGGCTATTCATAGTGGGTTGTGATCTATAAATAGGCATCTCGAGGCCGATGGTCATAGACTGGGTCAAGTAAAGTAGATTGGGACTGAATACACCTATTTCGCTGAAGTAGTTTAAACAACGATAAATGAATAAAGAGATCTGGGCATGAAGCCGAAGTGGAAAGATGACACCTGACTCGCAAGTCTCTGATGGGATTGTTATAAGAGGACCCAATATGAAATGAAATAAATTCCAACCTAATTTACAATTTCAAGCTCATAATCATGAAAATGGAGTCGCAAAATGCTTGCAAATAATACAAGTTCAGTCAACTCAACATCCACTAGTGGTGATACCAGACGTGACGCAGTAAGTGCCATCTGCGCCTGAACCTGTCTTGATTGGTTCATCTCTATCATCGTTTCCAGTATACTTCCAACAGAGGTCAGTATCTAGAACACAAGAGTTCGCAAGTGTGACCTTGTCACCGTAATTCGTGTTCTAGGTTGACATGTGTTAGTTGTCTCTAACTGCACCATACCACCTAAAGGAAGGCGACACTTACAACACCCGCAACCACACCACCATTGGTGACATGAATATTAGTGAATGTTAAGGTACGCTTATACTGAGTGCCGCAGTTTTTGCAGGAGCGATAAACCTTTCCGAAAGTGTCCGCAAAGAAGTTCTTCATAGCAACGGTGCCGCCGCCGTTGTGTTGAAGAATCTTGTCCTACCCAGACTTTGCACCGCCGCCATTAACATAAGATGTCCAGGATGTCTGCTTAAAAATGGCAGCATCTTCGCAGACATCCGTCCACCATACGTTGTTTAAAGTGCATGTGCCCAAGCAATGAACCCTCTCACCGTTGTTGGGTTCAATGATGACGTTCGAAAGAGTCGCACCTGCCTGAAGAATAAACACGGCATCGGTATCGCCACCCTCAGCTTGGCCATTGAAGGTGGAAACTTGAATTTGTATTAGTATGTGGGTAACACACAAGTATAGGATGTCTCTCGAAAGAGGCTAGTTCGTCAGAGGAAGTTCTGGCTTTCACCAGGTCCATCTTGTGTTAGTACATAGAAGAAACTAGGATTACGTACCACTTCAATCATACTTTTTCCATCCCACCATCGAACGTTGCAGAGGCAGCGATAGTTGAAGCTGCGGCAAGTGCAGAAGAGCTGCTAGAAGAAGGAAAGACAGGTTTGAAGATTGGTGTTGGTAGCTCGAGCCTCAAGCACAGCTGCTTCGGCAACAAGACCCAGTGCCGCCAAAGCGATGAAGAGATTAGAGAATATCATTTTTGGGTAGAAAGAAGAGGTGCTATATAGATAGTTCGATACTTAATACTGAAGAAAATGATGCTGTCGAAGGTAGGACACCTTGAGGGGGAACCCATCGTATATGTATATATGTATACTAACAACGGAAAATTCTAGTAATCCTGTCGAATGTGGCAAGATTCAATGGAAGGGAATTTTCCTTTCTAGTCAATATGGTATAAGGATAATTTATTCCCCCAAAATCGATGAAGATGAAATAGGTATAGTTAAGTAGGGGAATGTTGCAAGTAGATTGGTACATTGAGAGCTTGATTGGGTTATATCTCGTGATTCGTGTTTAAGGCGATATATAAAAGACAGCCAGCAACTAGTGCATACGTTGCTCTCTCTTGGCTGTGGCTTCACGATTCTCTGGGGTGTATGCCCAGCCATGTTCATCTCTTATTCTCCGCCTTGGTAAATTGGAGATGATGTGTTTCCCCACAACCTATCACTTGGTATCCTGCTTGGGTTCGGGTTCCGCCAATAGTTAATATACCGGGCAAGAGAGTCGCTGGCGTGATTGGTGGAGTGTCTTGTTTGTAAATTTTGATCACTTCGAACTTGTGATTCTTTCCCTGGATTGCATTAAACGTGGCTGAGCGTATTGAGGCAGAATTGAAAATAAAGCAGCGAGTTTGGCATAACGAAACCCATCATAAACAATATTCCGTCCCTCTGTGATGATCGTCGCATGTGTTTATGCTTTTAACATTTCCTTCCGCGTTGCGATTGAACTCAAGCAACCCCTCACGATTGCTGCTCCTTTCTGACCCTTATCCACTCCATTATTGCTTCTCTCTCGCCCTCCACTACCTTCTTGCTTTCTCTAGAACCATTTTGCTATCACCGACCATCGAAAGGCTTGATTTATCTCATCTTTATCTTCATTATTGCGTCCATCACTGGCTTTATCTGTATCCTCAAGCTTTCCCAACTCAAGCTCTAGACTTGCACCCTTTAACATGTTCAACCTGTTCATCATCTTCAACTGCATCACCAGAGCATATGTGATAGAAGCAGCAACAGACTAGATGCTCAGCCTGGCAATCGACAGATTTTCGAAGGAATACTATCAAGGTGTCAACATTTATTCCTTGTACTATATACGTATAGATCAGCGCCAAGAAAAGCTTATAGTAGGGGTGCACACTAAATACAAGAACAAACTCAAATCTCTGTCTAGTATCTATACATCGTTGGCGTGTTGAACACGCATTTTTGATTGTTCAAACAGAAGTCTCAACGTTAGGGTTTGCATATCCTCCTATATAGTGAATGTCTCAAAGCTGAATTGTATATCAAATCTTGGAAATTTGGTGTCGGTCCATTTATTAGTGGAGCTCTGGAGTCCCATTGACATCTACGGTACTGCCAGATATGCTCCTGGACTCGTTTGAGAATACTGCACTCGCCCGTTTTGACACGCCAATCAAGGTGATGCTGAAATTATTCTGTCGGGACCGTGGAAGTTAAATCTCAGACAATTGTCATTTGGCTACAGCATAGGCTAGCTACAAGTCACGAATCTCGTAGAGATTTGAATTGGCACGAAAGAAACCGTGCATGGCTCGTTGCTCCAGAATGCCAGGAGTGTCCTCGTGTGTTAAAGTGGTATTGAGGGCATTTAGGCATTTGAACATTCCGCCCTGCAAGTGCCGTTATGGCTGACAGATTCCTGTTGTCCGACTTCGTGCATATTGATATTGTTCATTAGAGCAAGCTACCTGTGTGCCAAGCCACTTGTGGGCACATATTAGAGGGGAATTCTGCATCAATGGCAGTCTTTCTCCGAGATGGCAGCAATAATAAAATTTACATTAGGTGATCCAACCACCAAGATCCCACATATCCCACATATCTAACTGGATAGCTGCTTGCTCATCAGTTGCCTGGGACCGCCCTGAGATAATTTATGAAGCGTTCGAGTACTCAGAAAAAACACGAAGGTTAGTGTAATGAAACGGAGCAGGGGCCATAGAATTCAACTAGGGTTTTGAATCGTATTTACAACTGAAGCATGATAAATGATCGACACCGGCGACTAGCAATTGACAAACGATGGACTGAGCCCAGCAGTGAGCAACATAGACTGAATGTCGATCACGCATCTGAAAAATCAACGGTAGGTAGGCGAGAATAGAAAATAAAAGCGAAACAGCAGAATTTCAGCACTTCTACCACGATGCCAGGAGAGCCGCGCCGTCGCAGCCGCTTTCTCTTCACTTGAGTTAATCACAGTGATCAATTACGGGGACTCTCTAGCAATTCGTCACATCGCCCCGTATCAATTCTCGTCTCTTAATATGCCTAGTGCTATCGCACCTAGAGAGTGTTTGCTGAAGATTGTAATCGTGGGTGGCCCCACTTATACTTTAATTATACCAGTATAGTATAATTAAAGTATAAATAAGGCTACTTATAATTAATATCCTTTATTTCTCGCAGAATTTCAAACGCAGTTTAACAAGGGAACACCCAGGCAGGAAGGCAGTGAGGTGGGCATGAACAGGGAACAGGCACGTGACAGGTAGCAAATTAAAACTTAACCCCACTCCCGGTAAACAGAAAAGGCTGACTGACGGCGTCATTCATTCAATTACTCGCAAATACTGTGGACAAAATGTCACTCCATGGCATTCTGAGTTGTACTTACCAAGTCAAGTATGGCAATGTCAAAGAATGAAATCTTTCAAGAGGTAAGAAGCGGTTGCATGAGCTTTACCTCACATTCTCTGTTACTGACTACGGGCAAAATCAGCTCAAACCCTATTGTGTCGACCTGAGCCAGCTTGCTCTGAAGAATGGCGACAATCAAGCTGTGATACAATCGACAGAAAGACTCCTGGCCGTCTTGAGCCGGCTCTGTGAGAATGAGGCATTCGATGAGAAACTAGCGGACTGTAAGTGCCAAAGTGAGACACTCGAATTTTGAATATACTTGTGCTTGCATATACTGAGTGAACGGTGCATTTGCAGACGTGTTCTTCCCACTTTCCCAGATACTGCGAACGAAGAAATCCTACACAGATCGTTTGTCGGAACTCACGGTGAGATGTCTCAGACTTCTTTTGGAACGGGGCTGGAGAAACGTCATTGCGATCGACCTTGCCAAGCAGCTTCTGATTCTGTTAACTTTGATGGTTGGGGGTCTTCCAGAACATGATAAGAAGCAAGTTCCAGAAGAACTAGCTCTTGAAGCACTTCGAGGGCTGGAAGCGCTATTCAGGGCTATTGGTCGTACACCCGGCGCTTCCAGCGCGATCACGGATTCGAGTACGATGCCGGCAGTAGGTCACTGCGTGACAACAATACTTGACGCAATGACTGATGGCCCATCGCCGGATATACAAATTCAAGGCTTACAAGCCTTGACCAGCGTATGGAGCTGTATCAAGGATGTGCAGGCCCAAGCCAACTTTCTCCCTGGCACGGTCTCCGCACTTACAAAATGCCTTATACCCATCACAAGCTCACGAAGGACACAAAAAACATTGATCACAGCCTTGGATACCTTGCAAGTCGTTTTAACAACTGTGCTAAGTGATTTTCGGACTCGGAACATTAGAGCAAAACCAAAGTCACAGACAGAGCCTAAATTTGATGATAACTTAGCAGGACTCACCCAGTCTTGGCTCACTGCAACTGCTTCTCAGATAAAACTGGCACTAGCAAATATTGTAAAATTACGCAGCCAAAAATCCGATGATGTACGTCGTGTGCTCAACCGCTTCTGCATTACTCTTCTGGACGAGTGTCATGATACCTTAGTAGATTCTACTTCTATGCTAGTGGAAACATGTTTGTCATTGACCGATGTCGAAGGCTCTGCAAGTTCTGGTATAACTTCTATCGCTGATCTTGCTGCGATACATTCAAATATAGGCGAATCCGTCAAAAAGATATTTTATCAATGGGCAAGCAGCCTGCCACGAATCCTGCAGATGAATGATGAGCCTGCCAAGGCAACTGCGCTACATCAACTCTCTACAGCATATCAACTATTGGGTACATTGCACCTCTCCACTTCTCTACTTGAAGATACGCTTTACCAGTCGCTCAAGGATAGTATATCTACAATAGTGGACTCATCCTCATCACCGCAGTTACTGCGGGAGACCTCTACTAATTTTAGTAGCCGATCTCTGTCCACTATATCTACTCAAGGGGCACCTGTGACAAATTTCCGTCCCATTTTGCTGCAAGAAGAGAGCCAAAGATCTACACGTGTTGAGATGTCCAAGTTCCTCAGTTGTCTTGCAACTTCGCGATCTGGGATGGTTATGGCAAATGAGATGCTTGATTTCATGCGAGGAGCCTCCGGTTCATCTCTGTTGGCTGCATACTGGATATCGTTCCAGCTCGTTGAGAATGCTACATCGAATAACGACGAACTCGACGAGTTTTTGGAATCTAGCCTCCTGCTTCCCGAAGGATTTGACTCGACCTATCATGAGTTATACTCCTACTCGATAGCGACCTTATCAGATGAAGATGGTGATTCTGATTGGCGAATGAAAGCTATTGCGCTGGAGTTTGTGTCCCACTCGGCACAGCGATCAGGGGGAGATTTCCGAGGAGAGCTTGTAGACGTACTGTATCCAGTATCACAGCTTTTAGGATCGCCAAATCATGAATTGAGAGAGCGTGCTACAGTCTGCCTGAATGTTCTATCCGAATCTTGTGGTTATCCAAGTGTTCGCGAGCTCATCGTAGATAATGTGGATTACATGGTGAATGCAGTTTCGCTTCGGTTGAACACATTTGACATATCACCTCAAGCACCACAGGTGCTGATCATGATGATCCGCCTCACAGGGCCAACCTTGCTTCCGTACCTCGATGATGTGGTTTCTTCGATCTTCGTTGCGCTGGATAACTTTCACGGCTATCAAGATCTGGTTGAAAGCCTCTTTTCTGTTCTAGGGGAGATAGTCGAGACGGGCGCACAATCTCAGCAATTACAGGTGGCTGATACATCAGCTACTGGAGGCACCACGAATGGGAATCCTATAACAATCAGCAGCATCATTGAGACAATTCGTAAGCGACAGCAAAGAGCAAGTCTCGACTCAGACCTCGAGCACGAAGAGTTCCCGCAAAAACCATGGAAAGACGCATCCGCCCTTCTAGTTAGCCGCGATGTCGAGCCCATAGAGGAAGAAGAGGGGGGTGCAGACTCCGGCGTCATGGAAGTCCAAAAGCCTCCCCCCACAAAAACTTACACAATGGTTCAAAACATCGCACGCCTCTCCCAACACTATCTCACCAACCTATCCCCTGCTCTGCGCACCCGACTCCTCACTCTCATCAGCACATCCTCACTAGCTCTCCACAGCAACCAAGAAGCATTCCTCCCCCTGGTCAACGACATCTGGCCTGTATTGATCGAGCGTCTGTACGATAAAGAATCCTTCGTTGGCATCGCCGCCGCAGATGCTCTTACGACGCTGTGCAAATGCGCAGGAAACTTTCTCACTACACGAATCGCAGTGCAATGGTCGCGTTTGATGAGTTTGGCGAGACGGGCTCGGAGCAATATGTTGGCGGAGAAGACGGGATCGGGTGGCCGGGGGATCTATTCGCAGGCTGCGCAGATGTGGGAGAGTGTGGTCAGACTTTTGAGTGCTATTGTGGAATGTGTAGGTGTCAATGATGAGGCTTTTGACGATGTTCTGGATATTCTATCAGATATCATTAAGGATAGGGCGGATGTTCGCGATGCATTATCCACTGCGAACGCAGATGCTGTTTGGTTGTTGCTTCTTCAGGCTGGTGGGCTTCCTCAATTGAAGACGCCGGTGTTAGAAGGGTATCAGTTCCTACCATTAGATAGGATCATAGAAATGTAAAGGCTTTATCTATTACTACTCGAGGTCAAGAGATGGCTTTACATTGCATGAGATGTTTCAGAGACAATGGCACAGTAATGTTTGTAAGATGAGATTGTATTGGTTGACTATTAGCACAAGAACTTTTACCAAACAAAAATACAGACTTGGAAACGACAGTAACGATCGATCAAGGAAGAACTTTCGACAGGTTTACTAGTAACTCAAGACCAAGATGGTCGCAGAGTCCGAAGTGGAAGCCAGCGCGTCCAATTGCAGCACGGATAGCATTCAAAGTTAGAACACATAACCCGATAAAGTTGAAGACAGAGCTGTGTGCTTATTCGGAGTCCTCGTCGTCACTCTCGGCCTCGGCAAGCCAGGTCAAGAAAGCCTCGGCGGATTTGCGAACCTTCTTGCTTACGGCGAGGTCGACGTACTTCTTGCTGGCCTTGGTGCCCCAAGTGCTCAAGACTTCTTCGCTGAGGATATCCTCGTTGTAAAGAACCATGAGGATCTTCGAGGTTTGATCAAATATCTCCGGGTGCTCTTTGCCGCGAAGCCCAATGAAACGCTCGACACCTCCAAGGAGTGCCTTCTCATGCTTCTCAGAGGTAACCATCTGGATCACAATTAGTATTGCAAAGGATATGAATAGTATTTTAGGGAATTGAAGCTTACTTGTTTGAGCATACCGGCTCGCTTGGGAATTTGCTTCACAATGTCATTGTCGAAGATGGTTTGGACAAGAACAAGGAGAGTACGGTGCTTGGTCTCGATGCCAAGTTCTTTGGCCTTCAAGTAGATATCGAGGTCGTCAACCTTGCTAACGCCACCCTTCTCCTCGGCCTGGGCAAGGATCCAACTGCCAAGTTGATCATAGGTAGAGTTGCCGCCGGCCTCTTCTCCGTCCTCCTCCTCTCCGCCGCCTAGAACCAACTTTTGTTTCAGGTCGTCAGGAAGTTGTTGTTGACGAGCCTTAACAGCTTCTGGGGACATGTCGACGGCCCATTCGTGATCTTTGACCTCGGCTTGATCGAGCTCTTGTGCTTGGCGGACAAATTCATCATCGCTGCCAGCCTCAATCGCTACATCGCCGTTCTCATTGGATCCATTGTCAGAGTTGCTGTCACCTCCACTTGCATTTCCGTTCTCCTTGGACTCGCCCGAATCGGCCTTGCCATTTTCTCTAGCCTTACGAGCTGCCTTCTTTTCAGCCTTGTCCTTTTTGCCCTTCTTAGGTTGAGTCTTGAGGATGAAGCCGGTCAACTTAAGTCGCGGATCAACGTCTGAGCGCTCTCCGCATGCCTTGCAGTCCAACTTGATGTTGTTGTCTTTGAAGATCACCTCGGTTTCAGGGTTCTTGCACTTCTTGCAGAGCACAAATTTGGTGATGAAGCCATCTAGGTAATCCTGAAGCTTGGAAGCCTCATGAGCACCATTGATGATCCAGCGGTCATCGGCAGGGTTGGTGTTGGTCTGAGCTCCTAATTCGAAGCCGAAATACTTGATAACATAGGCTCCTGGACGAGCCAAAGAAGCGGCAATGCTGCTAAGGTTGACAATGACAGTTTTGATGCCGTTACCCTTTCCCTCGATCTTCGATTGGATCTTCTCCATCTTGTATCTGTAGAAGCGGTCGGTGACATCGCGACGAATGTTGACGGTATTCATGGCTGCGGATAGCTTGGGCTAGGATTTGAATGGTTTATGTGGAAAGTAAGGCGTAAGGTTGTCCGTTAAGCAATTGGATGATTCGACATATGACATGCAGTATGCGGTTTCTGAAGGGGGTAGCAAAGGCGATAAGGTAGACGGATTGTGCTGAGAAGTTACGGAAACATTCGAAAATGCGTGGAGGGGTCGTGCTTAGCCGTTGGAGCTAAAGTAAGAACTACAAGGTTTCCGCGGTATGCGAAATGGTTGCAGCTCGAGAGGCGGCTGATGTTTGAGGTCGTTGGCGTTGGGTGTGAGATACATATAACGCAAATGTATCTTTGTACGTGCTGATGGCTTGGTTTGGTATGTTGGGTGGGCGAAGAAAATGACTTTCTTTGCTGCAAAATCAGGTGTGCCTATAATCGAAAGACTGCGAGATTCTTTCGAGGTAGTGGTAGGTTGTCGATAGTAGAAGAGGAGGTCTGTTGATGAGTTGTGATGCAAAAGGCGAAGAAGCGAAAGGGCTGTCGATGTTTTGGACAGTGTTTGGTGTTTCGTTCCTCGACTGACTAAACCTGTACTGTAGGTCAAGGTTTCAAATTGGCGATGGGCACAGCAGGCAGAGCAACCTGATGGAAAGCAGAAGCTTGAAAGGTGTTGATGATAGATAGCCTTTGACTTGTTCTTGTTCAAAGACTTGATCGAGTTCCGATATTCGAGTGCAGTATGGAGTAAATGATTTGGATTGTTGTGGGATATTTTTTGGGGGGAAGGAGGAAAATTTGAGGATGGGTGGTGATGTGGTTGGGAGAAAGAAGGAAGAAGAATGCGAAGCTGCAGGTTGTTACTGGCTATTTCATGTGGGTGGCTCGGGTGGCCGTGCGCTAAGAAAAAAAATGCAAAAGAGTTTGGCGTGTTTGCAACAGTTTGAGTTTGTCGCAGCTACGGCGACCACGTCAGACACAGTTGGTAGATTGCTCGTACCATTCACGCCATTCCCGCCATTCCATTCACACCCACGTGACACCATTCACACCATCGGATTTATGCAATCTTACTTCGTATGGTCCGGATCTTGCATGTAAGACTAAGGAAGCTACTTTGTAGTCAGGGCCATAACAACGAGCTACTTGTATACGTCCACCTTTGTCTAATGGGAATAAGCACCCAACCAGCCAGCCAGTCACCAAGACAATGCCTTTCAAGGATGTGGATTATTCCTTGTACCTCGTAACCGACTCAACACCGGCCATTCTGGGCGATAAAGATCTCGCCCAGGTCGTCGAGGCTGCGATTCGTGGCGGCGTCACAATCGTGCAATATAGAGACAAGACCAGTGATACTGCTGCTCTTGTTGCTACCGCTCGCAGATTGCATGCCGTCACGCAAAAATACAAAGTCCCGCTCTTGATCAATGACCGGATCGATGTCGCCCTTGCTATTGGATGCGAGGGAGCGCATATTGGTCAAGATGATATGGGTACGTTTAAAGTCATTCACGTGCGCTAGTCCTAGTCTCTCACTGACTGACCGACTGACTGACCGATGTTAGATTTGACGACGGCAAGGAGGTTACTGGGTGAAAATGCGATAATCGGAGTCACTGTGGCCAATATTCCAGAAGCATTAGCTGCCTCTCAAGCCGGTGCGGACTATCTAGGCATCGGTACTATGTTTGCCACGCCAACGTAAGCACACCCAAGATTAAGTGGTTCTCTCGCCTCGAGCATATCGTAACAAGTATTTACTTGTGGAGAAAGCAAGAGATGCTAATGACGAACGATTTTATAGTAAGACCAACACCAAGGATATTATCGGGACTGCCGGCACGAAGCAGATACTTCGTGCTTTGATAGAATTCGGTAGCAAGGTACGGACCGTATCAATTGGAGGAATCAATGCTTCCAACGTACAACGAGTTCTTTATCAATCCGCAACCATTGGTAAACAGCTCGATGGTGTCGCTGTTGTAAGTGCCATTGTAGCGGCACCAGATCCTGAAAGAGCTGCCGGTGAGCTTGCTCAGCTAATCTGGAGCCCCCCGGCGTTTGCTTCCGCATCGCTTTCCAGTAATGTGGTGAAGAGAGATCCGCGAGAACTCCTTTTGCAGGTTCCGGAAGTAATTGCGGAAGTCGCGAATAGGACGCCTTTATCACATAATATGACCAATCTGGTGGTGCAAAATATTGCCGCCAACGTTGCTTTGGCAGTTGGAGCATCTCCCATCATGGCCAACTACGGAGAAGAAGCCGCTGATCTGAGCAAACTTGGAGGGGCTTTGGTAATCAACATGGGCACCGTTACCCCGGAAGGTCTTCAAAATTACGCCCAAGCCCTAAGAGCATACAACAAAGAAGGCGGACCAGTTGTGCTGGATCCTGTCGGATGTGGTGCGACAGATGTGAGAAGGGCAGCTGTGAAGATGCTCCTAGCTAACGGCTACTTTGATGTTATCAAGGGCAATGAAGGTGAGATAAAAACAGTATTCGGGTCAACTGTTCAGCAACGAGGAGTAGACAGCGGCGCAAGTACGTCGACCGATGCTGAGAAGGCCATAATCGTTCGTGACTTGGCATTGAGGGAGCGAAATGTGGTTCTCATGACGGGGGCAATTGATTTTTTGAGCGATGGCAAACGTACCATTGCCGTAGCTAATGGACATGAAATCCTCGGAAGAATCACCGGTAGTGGCTGCGTCCTGGGCACTATCATATCCGCAATGCTAGCAGTCAGTCGAGGGGATAAGTTACTTGCGGCACTTGCTGGGTTATTGCAGTACGAGATTGCTGCTGAGATTGCGGTCACTCGTGATGATGTGAAGGGCCCTGGGACATTTGTACCCGCATTGATCGATGAGCTGTACAACATACAGAAGGCCACTTCGAGAGGCGAATTTGGGTGGTTGGAGATGGCAAGAATTGAAGCAATACTGTAGTTAACATCAAGGGGTGTGTGTAATATTATTGTTACTAGATTTTGGCTTCACCAGTGTCCGGGCGGAATTTATTCCAATCATGCATTCATTGAACCTGGGCATTCTAGACGTGCTAGACTCAAACCAGCGGCCAGACCAAAAATGCATGGAACAGGTTCCGGCCTCCGATCCAGAGGGTCCACACTACATCCTCGGCTCACCCCACTACCCCACAAAAGTGCATGAGCACGTTGATGTTTATCGACAAGACGGGAGCTCGAACAACTGCATAGAAAATTTCTGGATTCCTTGGGCAGAAGTCTAATCCAATCATATCAAATACAAATATTCACCATGATAGAACACGCAGGAAAGCGTCTACGTAAGTTCGATGAACCTATCAAACAATCAAACCTTTCAAGAACCTCCTACTAATCTCACTACAGACCGTCCCGTCCTCTTGTCCGTCATGTGCATGACCGCCCCGTCGTATGCACTGTCACTAACCCTCAAAGCAGTATTTGCGACATCCAAGAGAAATTCCGCAAAGCCATTTGGGAATATGAAAAAGTGTAAGTAGTGCAACAACCCCTCTACAAGCCATGTCTTCTCTCCTACAACCCATGCCGCAACCCTATCCCCCGTATCCCACCAAGCAATCAACCAACCCACCAGCTGACCTATCCTCCAGCATAACCACCACCCAAAAAATGCTCAAAGCGAGCGAAATCCTACACATCCCCGTCTTCGCGACAACCCAGAACCGCGCGCGCCTCGGCGAGACATGCGCCGAGCTCAGCCTTCCCAACGCAGTGGAGCATGCCGATAAGACTGCATTCAGCATGGTATGTCTTTTCTATCTATCTATCTGTCTGTCAATCTCCATATCCGGGGAACAAGAAACATGACATCTGCATCACATTAAAGCAATACCCCAACGCTAAACACTGCACAGTGGATCCCATCGATATCCCGACACTTCAAGGCCAGCGAGCCCGCGGAGGTGATAATCGTAGGAATCGAATCACATATCTGCGTAACACAAACAACACTGGATCTTCTAGCCAACGGACACAAGGTACTGCCTACTCCCTTCCCCCTTCATCATCAAACATGCCCTTACACCTCACAAACAATCTCTCATTTCACCGGCCCACACCAACGCAAAATCTAACACTAACACTAACACTAACACTAACACTAATATTACATCCATCCAGGTATACGTCCTAGCCGACGGCGTAAGCAGCTGCAACCCCCAAGAAATCCCCATAGCACTTGCGCGGCTACGGGCCGCCGGCGCCATCGTCACGACGTCCGAATCGATCATGTATGAGATCATGGGGGACGCGAGTATTCCCGAGTAAGTTCCGCCCTAGTAGATAGAGTAGGTTGAGGGATGGGTTATGTATGTGCTGTGGGTGGGCTAACGAAAGATGATGATGATGATGCAGGTTCAAAGCAATTGCGGGGCTGGTGAAGGAGTATAATGCGAGTACGAAGGATATTATGAGTACGCTGCTTAGCAAGATGTGATGGTGGGGGGTGTAGAGGTGTATATGTAAAGGAGGATAGGATGCGTTAATTATGTAAAGGAACTTGTGAGAGGAGATAGCGCTGGATTGCAGTAGCGAGGATGATATGTCTGTAGATGCACATGATGGGCCACTGCAAAGTTTCACGATAGGGTCACATCATTCCGGTCTGGTCTCGACATACTTCTCATTGTCTGAGACCAAACTAGCCAACACGAGGGTGAGCCATTCAAGTATGGAAGATTAGCTCATAGATGGTTTTTAAGATATTTTTGATTTTACAAATATTCTGCTATCAAACACTACTTCCATCCCGCATATTCCGAATAACATCAGAATCATCAAGAATCAGCGGTTGTGGCTTTCGGCTTGTTCGGGTTCATCCAAGCAAATGCCGAAGCGCCGCCCACCGGATTCGAAGATCTGGGAATCGCCGCAATGGTTCGAGTGCTCTTCTGCTCTTCCGAACTCACTCTTTTGGGTTCCCAGCGAAGCGGTTGCTGGTTTTCCATCCCATTTACCTGACTTTTTCTTCTGGGTAGCTCGGCCGTCGACCGCAGCGGAGCGGGTTCATAAGCTGCCCCAGTTTTCGCCCCAGAAGTAGACCGTCCGGGTGTTACCGCTGATGTTGATGTAATGGATTTGGACGGTTTGAGCACCTTCATACTTCGGCCGCTGCGCACAGCCCTCTGATAACCACTTGGAGAGTCGCCGTTATTTTCACTGCTTATAGGAGTGCTGCCCTGTCGCCACGAACCCCAAGTGCCCATAGATGATGTCTTGGTATTGTCAGTGGCATTTGTAGCATCGGCTTTGCCTGCTTCAGTTACACTTGATGCAGGTGTATGTAGCTTTTCCGAGTCAGTGACACTGCCGTTGGCTTTCATACCGCCTTCTGAATCCGATGTAGGATGAGGACTGTGGGCGGGTGAAGTATAAATGGCGGAAGAGTTGTTTAGGGGTGCGACTGTACTTTCTGGTTGAATATCTAAGCTTGGTAGCTTTACGTTCTCATTACGTGGTATTCCCATGTCACTTGGAGAGTTTTTATTCGGGGTGTCATTCTTCGATCGCTGTTCGCTGGGAGTAAAGGGGATAGCTGTGGCTTTGAGCTCATTCTTTTCAGGAGGAACGTTAGAGGTGCATATGTGCTTAAACGAATTCTCATCTTCTGGTCGCACGAAAGGCACTGACAGCTTGTTACGATCATCTCCGTATAAGGTCATAAGATTTTGTGAGAACAGGACGTCTGCGTTATGTGCACGAAGGGTATCGCTACCAAGGAATACTCGAATGGCTTTCTTGCGATCGGTAACAGGCCGTTGATTCATACCGGCGACATGAAAATTCGCTGTGAGAGTGGGCAGTTGTGGAGCAGGACTATTTGACCTCGATGTTGGTTGGGTAACGATTGCTTCTGGCAGATACACAGGTAGTCTAATGATGTAGCTACTGCTGGTAGGATCTTTCCGTACTTGATCAACAAGGCCCAGCTCCTTCACAAGTGAGTACTCGAGGATGGACTTCTGTGAGCCAGTACATATGTCGGCATATAGAAGAGCATTGTGAGAGAAATTCACTGTAAGCCAGCACCTAATTATTGAAGGCACCGTTCCTAATATGAACAAGCCTGGAGGGGGGTCGGGCATATCCAAAGGTGAATCGTCATCCGGATCACCAATCAAAAAGTTAGTATCCAAACCTAGACTGCTTGTCCGCCCAGATGGCACAGAATGTGTAGAATGAACACTGTGGCCGGCGGAGCTATGTCTGCCATCAGACTTGTGCGACAGGGAGCGCTCGGTCATGGGATGACTTCCAAAACCACTACTTGGACGAGCTGGAGCAAACTCTCCTGACGGCCGAGAGTTCTGGGCCCAATGTGATCCCTGAAGAGCGCTGACATCGAAGCGAACGCTATTCGCTCTTGATGCGCCTCTACGCACAGGCTCTTCATCAGCCTCCAACTGTAGACTGCCGAGTAGGTTCTGTCCTTGCTCATCATCAAAATCATCGAAAACATCGGTAGGCGAGTTGTGAACCGGACCTGCATAATATTAAATTAGTATAAGAATTGAGTCAAGAAGTAGAATATTGAAAGTACCGTGCTGAGGAGTACCACTCAAGACACTAGGAAACGGTGATCCCGCACCCCAGACCGATTTGAGAGCAGCGTCATCAGCCTGTCGCTTCTCGAGTCTCAACAAGCGGTCTCCATGATTGGTCTGTACGGCTTGTACATGCTTCACATCCATTTGAACATGATATAGTTCCTCTCGAGAAGCAGGAAACTGCGAATCCATGCCAATCCCTCTTGTCTGGCCTCAGGAGATGTCTGGCTGACCAAAATGATGACCGCTCGCATAGGAAATCCAGGCGATACAGATGAAGATGTAGACTATTTTGACAATGCTTTCCTTGGTAAGATTTCCTCTCCTCTGCTCGGTCTATATGGTGGAGTCTCTAACTCTTCTCACTTTTAATGGATGGGCGGTTTTCGTTGTATCAGAAAGTTGATGACCGGCGGAATGAAGAATGCCTAGCACCTGCAGCAAATAGAACGAGTCCTTTGCCTCCCCTGCTTGTCCTCAACGGCTGCAAAGTACACGGCAGGCCTTCGAGCCTCCCCGCGGCATCTGCCTACGACTAATATCGTGAACTCTCCAAGCCTGCTGATGATTTATGAGGTTGAGTGGTATTCGTTTGATGTGAATGTTCCGAGCGTTGCGCAGGCGGTTGTTTTCGAGGCTGCTACCAGGTATGGGATAATCTTCTGAGGTCGAGTGTGGTGGTTCGTCGTAGCTCTTAATCGTTGCTTCTTGGGTGTGGTTCGTAGTTGTCGGACAAGGAATGTATCCTTCCTAGACAGAAACTGAGCTGTAATTCTTTTCGTTAATGAACCGAGGTCGTTTGGATATGGTTTAGATTGTAGGACAGGCGCTCGAAGATCGGCAGGTCGTTATGGTACTGATCTGTATGTGTCGATTATCGAATATTGAATACAAGAGAAATCCAGTCGTTTGGTTGTTGTCTGTTGTTTGTTGGTGTGTCGTAGGGATCGTGTGGTAGGTATGTGGTAGGTGTAGGTATTCCGCTCGGATTTCAGTGGGGTAGCGTAGCCTTAATTGAGCCTTACAATGAGTGAATGACTTCTATCCCTTTGAGATTGGGATTTCGATTTGACCGCCGTCCGCCTTTCAAAGATTTTTAGATGCACAAGGAAGTCGATGAATGAATCCGGCACTGCCAAGTGTATGGGAATATATCATTGTTTCACCTTGCGAAAGCTGCTCAAGTGTCCGATTTGATTGATTGAATATTTTGGTTGTACTATGTATGTAGTAGAGTAAGTCTTACGATTGTATCACTTGTCTGCTCGTCAAAGGATCTAAGTTATGATTGGTGCCCTGTCCCTATACGAAGGATATAAGTCACCCAGGTACTCTAGTATAGTAAGTAGAATTAACACGGCGACTTGGAACAAATATTCATAGCCCTTTAAACTCTGCAGCAATTCAAAATTATTTTAGAATTATTCTAGATGGAGATTGTAGTCACCCAAATATCAATTTCTATTATAAGCAAGGCTTCTGGCTGCTATCTCAAATATGTAGCACATTTATTTGAGCTGACATTCCTTGGCCTTCGATGTCATTCTCTCCGGACCCTTTCCAAGACAAGATAGAAGCCATAGCCATAGGCTGGTAAATTACGGGCGATTCAACGACTGCGATTGTACCGTAGTAAGGCACCATTGGACTTATATATTCATTTGTATTTGTATGCTCTTTCTAGAAGGAGGTGCAGCGGATTTGGACTTTAGAGCTCGTAGAGTTCTCTTGCTGCCACCGACTGCCCATATTACAATTCCCTTCTCGCTATCGTGCATGTCCTCCAGATCCCGCCGCTCCATCGCTTTCCAAGGACCGGATGCATACAGCCTTTACTAACTATTGTTGCTCGCCATCCGGTTCAAACCCACTAGGTTCTCGAACTTCTGCTTATATGGGGTGACCTGTCGAATCTTCCTTTCATGGAGGCATCGATTAGTTGAATACATCAACACTGACATCACAAATTTCATGACAAGCTTCGCTATGCGGGGGCTGAAGCGTCGTCTCATTGATTGCTGAGCTTTTACTTCACAGAGTCCACAACGACGGCTCCATTCTAAATCGCCACATCCAAGCAGGTGGATGCAGGACAGAATTTGCACGACAGCTTGCTGCGTGCTGGTAGTTCTGAGATGCGAGTCAAATTCAGACTGTAGACGCCAACATAATTGATTCATTGCAACGAAACAGCATCTCGAAATATCTTGCTATCCTGTATTCCGTAGCCCCGACCAAGAACCCGTGAGTTAGTGAGATCATCGAAAAGACTAACGATGTCCTTGAACACACGATTCACTTAGGTGAGTCCGCCGCCCCAAAGCGAGGCTAGATTCTGGATGCTAATTGCTGAAAAGTAAGTGCCGAGTGCTGTACCTTGAGTGCCACAACTCATCTTATGTATGTAAAAGTCCGAGAAAGAGCAAGTTGTAGAGATGCTACGCATCTATCTTGGCTAGCAGAAACCGACCATGTTGAGTAATGCCGGTTCACAGTAGATTGCGCGAAGTCACCCAGAAATACTGCTTTGGCTGGACATCATGTCGGTTACTTGTCGAGTATCAAGTTTCTTTCAGTTGTAGCTAGAATTATATGTGTGAAGCGAGGATATATTCAGCTGAACGGCTTTGAAATTTGGATCTTAAGATAGCCCTTAACCATCTGGTGCTGGTCTTTCCGAACCGGAGATATTAGAAAGATTGATTTTGTCTGTATAGCAACCTGAGTTGGGGAGTTTCTCAAGAAACTGCATCTTCGGTCATGGCTGAGACAGAGACCGTGAGCCCCACCGATCCTGGTCGGCAGGTGGTATTCAATACAGCGTCCCAATGGGACCGAAATGTATTTTCAATCAGAGGCATCATTAACCATAAAACGTCTCTGATGCGGACTAAGGCTGCATTGGAATCTATTAGTTGAAGAGAAGTACTCGCCGCGCATGCTTTCTGCATAAATCGCTGGTATAAGACTGTGCCAGTTGCTGCTACCATTCCAATTCCAAGGAGCCATACGTCAAGTGAATTATATACTCGAGGTTCTAAATCAAGTCTGTCGAGGTTTTCAATAAACTGGGAGACGATTTTATTCATTATAACTGCGTGAGAATAGTACGTTGGTCCATGGACAATGAACATGTAAAGTATGATTGCGCAGCGGATGCATTCTTCGACCGGTGATGAACAAGGATTTGCAGTGTCTAGAGCTGAGGGAAGAAGTCGATGCACGACGAAACATGTAAGATCATGAAGATGTGTAGTTGGCAAAGGCGTTAGAGATGCTCGTTGGAAAATATTGCGGAGGTGTGTGAAGACGTTCCCAACTTCTGAGTCGATGCCAATGTTACAGAACTCGGATAAAGAATCGTCATCTGCAATCGACAGCAACTGCCATTCAGGAACAGGAGGTATGCCATGTCCGACGCCGGCATCATCCTGGGTTTCGAATTGAGGATGGCCCATAATCAGCATTGATACCCTTTGATAAGTGTGAACTTAAATTCTCTCCAAAGTGTTCAGGTGGCTTACCAGCTAACCATTCTCGCCGTGAGCGGGCTTGTCTGTCTCACCGCATTGATACCACCTCTCATCTTAATCAGTCTTTTCACCCCTTCCACATGCATTTCGGCAACCTTGACGTTGCCCTTCCCGAACTAAGAACAATCAAACATTAGCCATGGCGGAACTAAAGGATAATAGGACCTTGAAAGAATCTCACTTCGATAGTTGCCAAAGTAATGACAGAGTTCATAGTACCGTCTTGCACAGCGAGTGTCACATCTTCGACTTTCCGTCTAAGTAGTGCCACAGAATCGGCCATGAGTATTTCGGAAGTTTTAAACCCTTTCTGGGCAAGCCGCTCCTCATCGAGGCATGCCGTCTGCAGCGAGACGTGAAATAATGCCGGGTCACCCAAGGCGAGTGGCCACCAAGAGATAAGGAACGGATTTGAGGTCGCACTCAGATCCAGCGGATAGTATTGGAAAGCAATCTTGTGAAGAACTGTCCGGGTAAGCTATTGTATTGATGTGGCCAAAGAGAATCATACGTACAGCTGTGAATAAGGCGTTGCACGTGTTCCCGAGGAAGTCTTGTTTGTGGATGTGACTCGAAGGGATCAAGAGATCCGAATCTATAGCTAGTGAGAGGCCCAGAAGCAGTAAAATGCCTTACCGATTCGCCGTTTTCCCGACGAGTCGCTAGCTGTGCGGTGTTCAAGGGTTCGTTCGCATAGATGCACTTAACGTTTCGTTTAAGACAGCGAGAACAGCGCGGTGTGCGAAGGTCGCAGCTGTGTTTAGACCTGGCACATGCAGCACACGACCGGCGAAGAGTGTGTCGCATTGTGTAATTCTGATTTTTACAATGGGGCAGTCAAGGTTGAAAGAGAGTCTCTGGGGATAGCCGACACAGACTTGAAGAAAATCAGTTCGCCCTGTAAGGGCCAGTAAGTAGTCAATGGCTAATCAAACATGGTCAAAGGACCAAATTTGGATGGCGGATCAGTAGCAATCAGGCTATCAAAACTATGCACATTAGACATCAAGAAATCACACTGCTCAGGGGTGTCGGAATGCTGGCTTCGGCAGGTAGTTATCCTTCTCCGTGACTTGACATCCAATTTCTGCTTTTCGCTTTCCGTCGTCGTGCTGAGTAATGCTCATCATGGGTGATTTGTTTACGAGACTCTTAACCCGAAAAGGATTAGATTCCGCAAAGTATGTCTAGCCGAAAGTGGACTAGACCCCGCTCCCGTATCAACATGAGCCGATGTATTATCGACTAACAGGTGATATAAGAAGACACAGTGCGTTGCGGAGTCTAGTCCTTTTTCGATTAGCTTCTACACTGTATGCCAGCACGGGATTGACGAAAACTCCAAAAGAAATTGGACATCAAGATGAGTCGAGACGAGACGTCTTCCCTTGTGCTTCGATGGCGACGGCAAGGGACCACTTTTTGGTTCAAGGCAGGGAAGCTGTATGGATTAGATTTGATGCCATGGAGCGAGAGTCTACAGCCCGGTTGTCTCTTCATAAATATTCGCAGTGCTGAGATTCACTCGGTAACCGGGACATACAACTTATAAAAGGGCATGAAGCACCAATTATCTAGTTACCGGAACTATGAGATTTGTCTTTACTTCGGAGGTTCAAAATGGATGTGCAAGTTCTCAACTCCTCTATGGCACAGCCTGAGCTACAGCAGCAGATATGGCCTTCAATCACTTCCCAGTCACACAATACTCTATTGGATACTTTCGCTGGCTGGCACGCCTGGCAATATGTTATTACTTTTCTACTTGGTGTGATTATTTACGATCAAGGTAAATGCAAAACCGAATAGCATATAAGGTTTCAAATAGCTGATGCTCCCTCCAGTCATGTATATCAAACGAAAGGGTCCTATCGCAGGACCGCCATTCAAGATCCCACTCATGGGTCCATTTCTCCAAGCGCTCCATCCAAAATTTGAATCTTATCTTGCACAGTGGGCGAGTGGTCCTCTCAGCTGTGTATCTGTATTCCACAAGTATGTACTTCATCCATTTTTGCCTCCATGTGGCGCATGGTTGCACATAATTCAGTCCTTTCTCACACTATTCCTTCTAGGTTCGTCGTGCTCGCCTCTGACCGAGATATCGCCCATAAAGTATTCAAGTCGCCCAATTTTGCCGAACCATGCATAGTACCTATTGCCAAAGATATCTTAGGCCACAAAGCATGGGTATTTCTTCAGGGCAAGGCTCATGCCGAGTATCGACGGGGACTGACTCCCCTATTCACCAATAAAGCCATATCCACCTACCTGCCTGTGCAAGAAAAGGTGTTGTCGGATTATTTCGACAAGTTCGTTACCGCTAGCCAGGCGAATGAAGGACAGTCAATGGCTTTCATGCCCTTATTCCGCGAGATCAATTGTGCCATCTCATGTCGTACATTCTTTGGTGATTATATATCTCAGGACGCGGTCAAGAAGATTGCCGATGACTTCTATCTTGCCACCGCTGCGCTTGAGTTGGTCAACGTCCCGCTCTCAATGTACATACCATTCACTAAGCCCTGGCTCGGAAAACGGACGGCAGATGCTGTTCATGTCGAATTCGCCAAATGTGCGGCCGCGTGTAAGGCAAATATGGCAACCGGTGCTGCGCCCACCTGCATCGTTGACCATTGGGTGCTTCATATGTTGGAGTCTGAAAAATATCTCCAAAAAGTCGCGGAGGGGGAGACTGACATTGAGAAGCCGACCAATCTCATCCGTGAATTCACGAATGAGGAAATTGGAGAGACATTGTTCACTTTTCTTTTTGCATCCCAGGATGCGTCAAGTAGTGCTACCACTTGGTTGTTTCAGATTCTCGCCCAGCGGCCTGATGTACTCGATCGATTACGAGAAGAGAACTTGGCGGCACGAGGAGGTGATAGGAATAAACCCTTTGATCTTCCCATGTTAGAATCACTCACCTATACCAACGCGGTCATTAAGGAGCTCCTCCGTCACCGGCCGCCTGTCATCTTTGTTCCGTACCTTGCGACAAAGGACTTCCCTGTTACACCTAACTATACAGTTCCTAAAGGGTCTATGATCATTCCATCCTGTTACCCAGCACTACATGATCCAGAAGTGTACCCCAACCCCGATTTCTTCGATCCCGAGCGCTGGATATCTGGCGATGCCGAATCCAAAACCAAAAATTGGCTCGTGTTTGGTGCTGGTTCACACGACTGTCTCGCTCGAAGATATGTACCCTTGTCAATGGCAGGCATGATTGGAAAGGCAGCATTGGACCTGGATTGGAAGCACCATGCTACACCTAAGTCGGAAAAAATCAGGGTGTTTGCGACGCTGTTTCCGATGGTAAGAATTTAGATCTATACACAACCTTGCTCTCATCTGCGCATTAGCTAACTAGAAATAGGACGGCTGCCAATTGTATTTCACAAAACGCCCGTGAAACTACAGTATGTTACCTAGTACTTTATAGACGGATGGTAGTAGTGCAGTGCCTTCAACTTCCTTGGCGATACCAGTGCACCTCTCCGCCTGCATACACCGCGCAGGATTTTAAAAGCCTCTAAATACTGTTCATAAAAGACGAAAGGGTTGAGAAAGAGCAACTATTGAGCACCCATTCCCAGTGCAGATGTGCTCACCTCCTTCATTCACAAAATATCCGCCTCAGAGAACTTCGTCTCGGCAATCTGCATATACTCCGCTGACCACATTGAATGAAAGGAAAAGTTCTTGTGGTGCTTGGTCCAATGAATTTTGCTGTGTATATAACAAAGAAATAACCTTGTAGGAGTAGTCGATTACTCCCCTATTTTCTAATTGTGTCAACTGTTCAAAATAGGTCAAGGATAATAATCATTAAATCCAGTCTGCTGTGGAACCATCAACCATAGTAATATATTTCTTCTGCCAAAACACCAACTACGAGCTTATTACTATCGAAGCGATTATCAAGGGTCTAATTTTATACTTAGTAACTCAGAAAAAGGAGCTTAATAAACTTTTATATTACTGTTGGAATACAGCTCTTGAACGCTTTAACGAAGACTTTACTTTATAGTAAATACTCTAAGATATCTTCCTAGAGATATTAGACCTCTATAAGAGCCGGAGAGTATATATAATTGTAGACGTTCTTGATAAGTGTTAAGATAATAGTATAGCTGAATTCCTCAAGCTTGTTGTCCGAACTAGACTTAACTCGAAAATCAAATAGCTGTCAACAAGTCGGCTATTAGATAGTACTGAGCGAGAGTTGCTAGTTAGATCTAGTCAGATAATAGTTAGCCTGGATCTCAACTTGAAATATATTATAGAAGTAATAAAGGCTTATATTACTACTTAAGTAGCTGAGCTTGACTATCGCCAGAACTGTAGGCCGGTATTACATCAGAAAGTAGAAGCTGAACTGATTAAAAGAGCTGAGGACACTTTTTTGTAGGTTTACTTGGTGTGCAAGAGACTAGAGAGCGTCTGCCGGGCTGAGGTATTTACCACAATTCAAGACCTGCCGCCAGGCTTGGTTTCCTTGCTCCATTGTGATATATCCTGCCAGTCTGTCCAAATTCTGCCTCATCGATGCCGAGAAATGGAACGTTATCTGTTGACGCTTGAAGAGACTCGTAGCTTTCCATGCCGCAAATGTCAGCTCGGCTTGATTTACAGCTTCCAGAAGATCTTGGTCACTGCTCCTTGGCAATAGAACAATCGTTTAGTAGATCCTTACGTTGAATAAAGACGCTAGTATACATCGCGGACCTGTTGATATCCTATGCCACCCATACGGTACATAGCGACATCGCATCCAAGCACAGCGCAGTATCACTAGCATGTTTCAATGACAGCACTGCTTGCAACCAAATTACTCATTTATGTTTCCAAGCTACACAACTCTAATCCACCATGGAAGCACTTGGCTGTCGCCTCAGATCCTCCGGGCCAATTTTATCCTCAATCCTTCCACGTTCGCCATCATATAGGTCTCCCGACTGCCTTCGTCTACGAGTTCCACAGTGAATCGTTTGAAGAACTATGCATAGTCAGCGATTCGCTAAATCACGGCACTTTCTTGAACAAGAAATACAGCATGGTGGCATACCTCATACACAATTTTTCTCAACAACCACCAACTTATATCCTTCCCGAAACATTTTCTCCTGCCATATCCGAAAGTCATTTCCTTCTTCTCCATTTCTTGCGCCCATTTATCATACCGACCACCATCAAGCTCTAGATATCTTTCTGGTCTGAACTTATCCGCATCGTCCCCAAACGTTCGTTTGCTTCTGTTGATTGTAAAGATATCACTAGCAATCTCGACGTGGGGTGGGATACGATATCCGAGGATCTCAATAGGGGTAGTGGATGGAAACCGAGGAAGATATGATGCAGCAGCTGGATCGTAACGGAGGGTTTCTCGAATCACGGCTTGCAGGTACGGGAGTTTCAAAGTTTCAACAGAAGGCACTACAAGAGTGTTGGTTTTCGAGGTAGATGCATGATGAGAAATTTCTGAAGCTAGTTCCCGCTGGATGTTAGGATGCTTTGCCACGGATGTGATAAGTGATCGTAGGGTATGGCCCAGGGTTTCCGAGCCTCCTAGACTGAGTATATTTCAGCACGTTGGACATTGAATGAAGAGCGGACGCTTATTGATAACTCACAGAAAGAAAAGGATATCTTCCTTGATCTCTTCTTGTGACATGGAGCTGCCACTATGGGTTTTGGCCTCGTATAAAAAGCTTGAATGGTCAGCCATATGGTACTTCCGAACTTAGAGGTATGAGTAATCTCACTAATCCAGTCCATCGCTGCAACCATCGCTCTTCCCAAGTGCTCTCTCTGATATCCTCTGATTGATTAAACAATCCCTAACCTGGAATAACCGGTCAACGCACGAGCTTCCTTGCTTCCAGAGGAGCTTTTGAATGAAACTTTCACTCACATGCATAATTTTACCTATAGGCGATCCATCATTCGGTTTCGGCGCGAGATATTTCCTTCCCAACGAACTATCCAGGAGTAATATCTTGAGCCACGGAACTCTCGCCAATGCTTGAACAACATTCATGCCAGTATGAGCACCAGCAATGAGGGAATGAAGATCTGTTCCAGATTCGATAAGGCCGAATTCCTTACCAAAAAAACGCATCGAATTGATATCATGAAAAAGGTAACTATGATTTTGTGAGAAATAGTAGTTAAAGTAATACTGGAGCTTCACTTACTACGTCGAATGTGAGAAGTCAATGATTTTCCCATACTCTCCTGGGTTACTGGAAGTATGTTCTGAGAGTTTGTCCAGCCATTTGGAGATCAGATTGTCAATTCTATTTTCATCGTTCGAAACTGCACTAATACTAAACTATAGAGATGATGAGCTTAATGTCCACGATCCTGTGTCTTCGAGTCATTTTAACAGCGAGAAAAGCATGAATTTCTTCAAAACAATTCAGCACAAGCCACGCCGTATGTCAGACACGCCCATGGTTCGAGGGGCTGTATAATAATGCAAATGCACACACCGGATAAGCGATTCTTTTCCTTTTCTCCCGATGCTCCTCCCACTGTCTCGTCTCTACTAGTCCTTCAACGTCACTTACCGACCCGTTATAATGTGGTGTCTTATTGGCTTTATGATTGTATATTATAGGAAGATAGTGTGGATCGTTTACAAGTATTAGTTCTGGTTGCCACCGTATGATCGGACCTTTTCGAAAGTCTCATGTTAGCCAACCTCCACGTGGGTAGAGCGAAGATTTCCGTGCCCCAAATAATTTAAGTTGACCTGGTAGATAGAAGATGTAACTGTACCGTATTTCTCGTGTGCTGCCTGAACCCAAACATGCTCTTGGCCTGACCACATTGCCCACACAGAGTACCAGCGCGTGAAAGACGCCAGAGGTGGTCCTGGGATGGAATATAGAGGACTCTTGATGTGTCGAAATATCAGCGCTATGCAAAGAATGAGCGAGATACCGATGGCTGCCGTAAGAAAAGATGGTTCTTGGTCGAATCTTGGGAAGCAGCTCACTGCCTTCCAAAACATAGCAAGACATTCTTGAATTGGCATCCTATCTAAAAAAGGAGGTAGATTTGGTGGTTTTGTTATCCGTAAAACGTCTAACTTAGTACTTTGAGTTATCGAAACACCTTGTATTAGGATAAATATAAGATCAATAGACTTGATAGTTGCTATATATTTATTTATCCTGACTTTTTTAAAAGAGAGTATATACACGATCTTCTAACGCAGACTGTTGGGTATTATAGGAAACGTTCCCTAATAAGTAAAGCCTCTAACAAGAGCAATGTAGAAGTTATATTAACCTTGTATATAAATACTTAACACTTATATGAAAAGATTAAAGAAACCGGATATTAGAATAAGATATAAATAATTGAATTATTAATTAATATATAATTTTATTAAATAATCTATTCTATTAAATAAATAAATTCTTATTTATATTTAATTAATATATTTATGTTATAACTCTAGGTTATAATGGATGCCTGAGGACCTTAGGCTCAGAGGGCGAAACCTGCGACCATAGCCGCCGCACTAAGAATAGTGCTGGGTATTAGAACTAATAATGTTCTCTCAGTAGAAATCTACTAGTAGAACTCTACTAACAAAACTATATTAGTAAGCACCCTTAGTAGAACCTCAAGCAAGGACAAGTACACTTAGTGAAGTAAGAACAAGATAGGATAGTCCTAGGCTAGTCAAGAGTCATGTGATCCAGAGTGCTCACTACTGATCAGTGGAGAGCACTGCTGAGCACCTTGCTCACCACTGCTCACTGCTGAGCAGAGATAAGCAACGATAACACAAAGGTCTATATAAGTAGATAGTTTTCTTATAGTATATAGAGCTTTGTGCTCAACTCAATTGATTAAATTCAAGTTACTACTTATACCTACTATTACGAATATCGATTCCTTATATAACTGTTATTAACAATAAACCTTACAATATTACTATATAACCTCACTGTCGCTTAGTAATCGAGATCCTGACTACTTCTATATAACTCAGAAGACAAGTATTTGTAACAATTTAATAATTTAAATTAATCTTTTTATTAAATTTAAATTACTTATAAATTCTATATTATAATTAAATTGATTAAATTAAAAGTAATATAATTATTAAAAAAGAATTTTTTATATAATATTATTAATTTAATTTAATATAGAATTTATAGATAATTTAAATATAAAAAAAATTAATTTAATTAATTATAAATTTTAAATTAAATAAATAAAAAATCATTTATTTTATTTCTTAACTTTTAAAATTATTTTAAAATAAAATAGAATTTATAAAGATAAAATTAAAGAAATTAAAATTAAAATTATATAATTAAAATAAATTATAAATTAATATAAAAACTAAATAATTAAATTTATAAAAAATAATAAAATTGTAAAATATATTTCAAATAAATATAAAAAACTAAAATTGAATTTTTTTTAAAATATTATTTTTATAATTTTAATTTTATTTAAAATGAAATTAAATAATATTTTAATAATTATTTTATAAATTAAAAATATAAATATAAATTAAATTATATATAATTTAATAGAAAAAGATTTATATTTTAATATAAATTTATATATAATTTATATATTTAATAATAATAAATAAAAACTTTATTTCAATTAATTATTATAAATTTTATTTTTTATATAATATCAATTTATAAAATAAAATATTTAAAATAACTATATTTTAAAGTTTCAAAAAGAAATAAAAGTAATTGAATAATAATAAGGATTCAACTAAGTAGTGGTAGCTATTCTACCTAATTAGGTTAATGTTGCAGAGGATCCTTACTAGTAGTTGTCGATTCAAGCGTCTCCCTATGTACTGCGGTGTCTACTTATTGTGTCTCGCTCAAGTCTTCCCGGATTAAATGTCAACTTCTAGTTTTCCAAGGTTATCGCTGCATTCCCCTCGACGATTTTGGTTCTGATACTATGGCGCCGGTTACCAACCCATCATTCTCAACCGCGGGACAAACCACAATCAAAGCGTAGGTTGTCACCAAACAGCAGACTTGATTACGAGTAACTTTGACATACTAACATTATGGAACCAGCTTCAACGGAGGTATAACCTCCACTCTGATCAAGCATCCCCGCCATTCTGATCGAGCGTTCGCCTTTGAGGTGGAATTCGACAATCACAATACTACACTAGTCAGTCTCTCTCAGAAGCAAAAGCCTCCACTACATTTCCACCCATTTCAGGACGAATACGTAGAAGTCATTCAAGGACCCCTAATGGTCGAAGTTGATGGCATAGTGCAGACATTGAGACCTGAAGATGGAGAATTTTGCATGAAGAAAATGCAACATCATCGATTGTGGCCTGCCATTACCGAAACAGCAGTGACAAAATTGATACTTAGTGGTGCCGATACGCCAGAAACTTACAAGCTTGATACAGTTTTTTTCCAGAATTGGTATGGTTACCAAGATGAGGTTTTTTTACACGGGATGAAGATCGATCTGATTCAAGTGATGTGTGTAAGTATTGATTTACCTTGCTGTTGAATTCTTTTTCGGGATTCTCAGAATATCCTTGGAAAAACCTAGATCTAATCCACATATAGATGTTTGATGCTGGTGGCTCGTACTTGTCACTGCCATGGTGGATACCCTGCGGAAGGTTGATTTCTTGGGGTATGGGGATCTTGATTGGAAGATGGATAGGGGGTTTGTTAGGATACCAGCCTTTTTTTAGAGAGTGGACAAATGAATGGGACGTAGCATGCGATAAGATGAAACAATCATTCTTTCAGAGAAGATTTGCCAACTAAGAATGAAGGATATTAGAAGTAGGCGTAGTTCCATCCCAATTGCCATTGTACCTGCATTCTCAGCGTATTAATGATCAAGCTTCAGACCGGTAATTTAAAACCCCCAGGTACTAGATCCTGAAAGATGTGTTTTGGATCGTAAATTTGCTGTACCTTCTTCAATCTCGCCACGTTCGCCGCCCCATAATGACCGATAACATGTTGATTCCAACTTGCATCATTCATAAAGATGTATTCTTCGTAAGCTCGGGCAGCTTTGGTTTCTACTTCAATGCTATCAATTATCTCTTGCGTAATTGAGTAAGCATATGTATCATTTGCCGCGTACTCCCACCCAGTATCGAGAACCATCCATGTTTGGGAGACAGGATTAAGTCCCAAGGCATTCGAGCCTCGAGCCCTGCCAGCTTGAACGAGATTCGGAGAAATTGGTTGCAGTCCTATAGCTAGAGATCCCTGCATCGACTTAAATTCGGCGAAGGAGGTGGAGTTGAAGGTTGCATTGATGACTTTCTGATAGACTTCGGCGGAGGGGTTATAAGAGGTGGCTCGCCAGTCCCAACTACGAGGCACATGTCAGGCTTGCTCTATGGAGACTATTGTTGTAGCACTCACCGAGGAATTGTATTACCAATTGCACCATTGAGGAAGTCATACCAACTTTGGATAGTCGTGGTATCATAAGCTGTTGGGATATCGTAAAAGGGAGAGAAGGCGTCTGGAGACTCGATTGGCTCTAGATAGACCATATTGATGACGCTGCCCAAGCTATCATCCGTGAGTGATGATTGAAGCATCAAGTTGGAGTTGGAGTCGTTGACATAATTCGCTTGATAATCCGCAAGGGCATTGAGTAAGGTGGGTAATTGAGTATTCGTGTAACCTTTAATGCCGCCCCATACGCGAGGTAGAGGATACGTGGTCAATGTATACTTTGTGACAATGCCTACAAGAGTTCATTTAGTAGACGTTACTCATGATATTGCAAGGGAAGTATAGATATACCGAAATTATTTGTTCCTCCTTTCAGTGCCCAGTGCAATTCACTGTTGCGTGATGCGCTTGCCGTCACGACGGTTCCATTTGCGAGTACGACTTCGAAGCTCACAACATTATCACAAGCCAGACCATATTTATTTGATAAGTAAGATAGACCACCTAAGTTTTGCGCTCAGTCAGTAGGAACTGCAGATACACGTGCCTCACTAACCACCTACCTCCGATGATGAGTCCACCAACACCAACATCCAGGATTCGGCCTCCTACAACTGTGACGTTGAAGGCCTCGAGCGCCTGGTAAACTGGGCCCCAAGTAAGCCCGGAGCCTATGACAGCGACGTTACTGGCAGCGTCGTATGAGATCTCATTGAGTAGAGAAATGTCGATGAGCACTCCATCGTCGATGTTGGCCGCCCCTGGAGATGGAGAATGGCCTCCTCCGCGGATGGCAAACTTGGCATCATTCGATGTCAATATTTTCACTATACTAGAGAGCTCTTCCGCCGAAGCTGGAGTTGTGATGCACACTGGCGTTTCTTGGGCCGTTGCAGACCTGTTTTGGAGAAGTTAATACGGCTGTTTTCTCGGGGAAAGGAGGTAGCTCCCACCAGTTCTCGCTGGCGAGTGCGGTATAGGTTGCCGAGTTTGAAGCAAAATATACTTTGCTATTATGGTTCTGCTGTAACTTCCTGCATGTAGATGCTGTGCTAGTAGACTGGCTTAAGGGCAAGTTTGCCAATAAAGCCCCCCAGGTAAGTATCTTGAGCCTTGCGATCATGATGCACTTAAGGCAAAGTTCCTACAAAACCATCTGCCACCTAGAAAAGAATTCTCGGTTTCATTTTTGTACTTTAAACTTCACAGCGAATGCTGTTGATTGTTGGTTGTATGTCTAACGTAGCTTGTGGCCCATAAACAAGCTCGTAAAAGTATGTTTGCGGCACATAGTGACAATGCTACATGTACTTTAGTTACAGGCCAAATAAAACCAACACTGGGCCTTGTAACACTTGCAGCAGTTATTAACGCTTTGGTATAAGATATAAGAAAACAGGATTGATTTGTAGTACTTGTATAGAATGGGATGAATACCAGTATCTCCGAAGTTTTTAGGGGTGTGATTAACCGCAGGAGCAGGGCTGTAACAGGGTATCTGCTAAAACATACTTGTACAGTCGCCTCTGATAAGTGTTCGCGTATGTGCTTATGCCACCACCACGACTATAATTACTTATTACTCAACTATAAATAGTTCAAATCCTTTTATTTTAGACTTAAATTGAAGATATATTAATACTTAATACTACCGCCTCGGTTTTTAATATAATCTCCTAACTGGTCAGGTATATTAGTATTCAGTTTAGCTAAATACAAAGGGTCTATATTAAACTATTATCTCTTTAACTATATCTCTATAACTATTATATTCCTAATATTATATCTTTCTCTACTAATTCTCTTCTTAATCTAAGTCTAAATATTCTTAATAAAAGTAAGATCAAGCGATTATAATAATTACTATAATAACTTTATATTATACTCTTCGAGATATCTTTAATAGATTTTAATTATATATTAAGGAGTATTATTCTATTATATAATTACTTTATTATTATACTTTGCCTTTATATATTTATAAAATAGAACAAAGTAGTCTCTAAGTATTTCTAGATATCTTTTAATAATTATTTGTCTTCTTTTCTTAATAATAACTAAGAGACTTATTTTAATACTTATAAAGTAAAACTATATTTTAATAGCTATTTACTTACTTTTAAATAATAGTTTTAAAAACTCTTTTTTATATATCTTTTTAATTTCTATTCTTTTTATAATATAAAATAGTAATATATTCTTTCTAATTTCAAAGATTATTTTATTATTCTAATATATTTTATTTTATCTCTTTTTATTATATCTCTATATTTAATATTATAAAAATCTAACCTTTTTATATATAGATTTAAAATAAAGTTTCTTTTTTAATTTCCTTTTAACTTTGTTTATCTCTTTAAAAGTTTTTTATATAAAATCTATATTGATTTTATAAGTAGATTTAAAAGAAGTTTAAAGTAATTAGAAACTCTCTTTTAAATTCTTTATTATATAACGAATTAATACTCTTTTAAATCAAATTAAAAAGATTGTAAATATTTTAAAATATAGTAAGTTTATAAAGATATCTTTATTTTATTTTAATCTCTAATTGATTATTAAATAAGTTAAAAAAAGAGATATATTCTTTTAATAAATAATATTAGTTATTAAGTAACTAACTTTATATAATACTTAAATAGTTTACTATTTATTAAAAGACTATTCTCTTCGATTTATATAAAGCTTATAATTTATTTCAAGTTATTTTAATAAAGAAAAATAATATAAATGATTTAAAAGAATTAAATAATTATATAATAATATATTGAACCTTACTTTCTTAAAAGAGTAATTTATATAAATATTTATTAAAAGTAATTATATAATACCTTTATTATAAGTTTAAAAATAAAGGAAATTATAAAATTAACTACCTACTTTTTTTTAATTAAAAATCAATTATATATTATTTTTAATTTAAATTAAGTATTAAAATTAATTTTAAAATTTATTTTTAATTTAAAAATATAATATAATTTAATATTTAATATTTTTAATTTTATTTTTAATTATTATATAATAATTAATTTAAATATTAATAAAACTTTATATTTTATTATTATTATTTTAAAAACTTTTTTATAATTTCTTATTAATTTTTATTATATAAAATTAAATTTAAAAATAAATTAATTTTTTTATTAAAATAATATTTAAATTATTATTAATATTTTTTTAACTTTTTATA
The DNA here is from genome assembly GCA_026225955.1 of Clarireedia paspali. Classification (NCBI taxonomy): domain Eukaryota; kingdom Fungi; phylum Ascomycota; class Leotiomycetes; order Helotiales; family Rutstroemiaceae; genus Clarireedia; species Clarireedia paspali. The sequence goes on along the minus strand of JANGZZ010000208.1, from coordinate 16,631 downwards.
AATTAAAGTATTTTTTAAAAAATAATTATTTTATTATAATATAAAATATTTAATTTTATATTAATTATATTTAAAATATATAATTTTTTATTAAATATATATTATAAATATATTTATAAATATTTTTTTAGATTTCAATATATATAATATATAAAAAATTAATTAATTTAAAGTTTAATAAAAAAAATTTATATTATAAATAATAATAATTAAAACTTTAAAATTTTAATAATTTTAATAATTATAATATTATTATTATAACTCTAGATTATATAGATATTTAAAGACTTTAAATTTAAAAAGTAAAACTTGTAATTATAACTACTAACTAGATATTAGTATTAATAATATCCTCTTAGTAATAATCTACTAATAGAATTCTATAAAGTGAAAACTAGTAAATACTTTTAATAAAACTTTAAATAAAGATAAATATATTTAATAGAATAAGAATAAAATAAATTAGTTAGAAGAAAGATTATCTAGGTTATTTAGTAATTATATAACATCTTATTAGTACTACTAGTCCTACTAAGACTTGATATAATAGAACTAATAAGATTAATAAGATAATAAAAAATAAAAGTTTATATAAGTAAATAGTTTTCCTATAATATATAAAACTTTATATTTAATTTAATTAATTAAATTCAAGTTACTACTTATACTTACTATTATAAACATCGATTCTTTATATAACTATTATCAACAATAAACCTTATAATATTATTATATAACCTTATTATCACTTAGTAATCAAGATCCTAATTACTTCTATATAATTCAGAAGATAAGTATTTGTAATAATTATAAAAATATATTATAATATTTTTTCCTTCTATTTTTTAATATTCAATATTATATAAATATAGATAATTGATTAAAAATAAGTATAAGTAATATTAAATATATAAAATCGCGTTTTTATAGATTTTCTTTTAAACTTATTACCTAGTATTGTAATCTCCGCTAATTCGCATGGAAAGCGCAGAATTACTTGGGTGTGGGTGGATCCTGAAGTAACAACTTTAGTTATGTGGGGCTTAAACAAGGGCGACGTCCAATAGTAACCTTACTTCGACGGCGCAGCAGAATATCTGCTGATAATTACAAATGGGGTCCGTCCGTGGTTACGTTGAATCGTTTGTCATTGAAAAACCTTATACTTTCTCAAAGATCTTCTTTTTCTCATCATCACCATGGCTACTGGTACAGTGCTCATCACAGGAGCTAATGGCTCCCTCGGCATTCCTTCCGTGAAATATCTTCTTACCAATTACGATACCTATACAGCCTTATTAACCGTACGCAATCCGTCCGATGAAAACACGCAGAAGCTCCGTGCAGCTCTCTCAACTTTTCCAAAAGAACGCTATTCCATCCGCCCACTTGACCTCGGTTCATTAGCCGCCGTCAAGGATTTTGCTGCAGAAATCAAAACAGAGATAGCTGCTAAACAGATAGCTCCGCTTGCCGCTGTCATTTGCAACGCTTACACATGGAGCATTGTTAATGGCCTGAAGTTCACGGCAGACGGCTATGAAAGTTCTATTGCTATCAATCATTTAGCACATCTGAAATTAGTGCTAGGCCTGATGGATTCATTTGGCCCTGACTATGGAAAGATCGTTGTTCTGGCAAGTGATTCGCATTACCCTGGAAAGAGCGGTTTGGAGAAGTTTCCACCTTATCTCCCAGAAGATTTGGATCTCCTTGTCAAGCCAGGTCCGGATAAGGAAGGGGAAGAAGTTGGCCGAGGCTTTCAACGGTATGGACTATCCAAAGCAGTCGCTATTATGTGCGCCCACCAACTCCAAACAAGACTTTCAAAGGTATAGTAAATATAGTTGTTTATTTCCCTCTCCAAGCGGCTACTGATACTTTACAGGACCCAAAGTTGAGCAAGATCTCGGTTGTCTCAATGGACCCTGGTGGGATGACTGATGCACGAGCTATGAGTACGGGCGTTCCTACAGCTTGGAAGATCATGATGAAAGGTGTTCTGAACCCCCTTAGGCCTGTGCTGAAATTTGTGGTTCCGACACTGCGAACCACAACTCTCGCTGCCAAAGACCTCATCGAAATTGCAGTTGGGGATAACTACCGGGATGCAAATGGATACTATGTGATGTCGAGTAAGGACAGTAGCTCTCCTGAAAGTTTGGACGAGAAGAAGCAAGAGATAGTATGGAAAAAGAGCCTTCAGTGGGCCAGTATCTCACCGGATGATACTGCTCTCAAGACTGCATTTGATTAGATGCATTACCTAGAAAGGTTGCAAAACAGGCAGCTTTCACATGAAGTAAGGTAGCGGTTGCTAGAGGATGTATCAGGGTAGAGCAATAATTATCTTATAATCAGGTCTTTTTGATACTACTTGCACGTATCTAAAAAAAAATAAATGGCTAGGATGCAGTGTCAATGAGTCGGTGGATGGATACCCGCTGGGTTGGATTACCCATTGGGGGGGAAGGGGGGGGGGGGGGTTGAACGTCCTAAAGAACCCACCCATTACCCACTTGTTACCGAAATAGAACGTGCTTGGCAGCCCGGTACCTAGACTGGGTAATGGGTACATTCGTTGGATGGGTTGAAAAGTTCAAACACGCACACAGGGAAGGCCTTAGTATACGACCAGTAATGCTGGGGCTGATATTGAGTTCAGGCCATATTCAGATGTCTTCATAATTTCCTAATTAAGAAGTTCAAATTCTTGCAATCTCAGTTAGAATGTATCTTAAAAATCAATATATATCAGTAGAGTGTATGCAGAATACTGAATTATTCCTAACTGCCTACACCGCAGCTTAGAAATGGCGCAGCATAAAGTATGTGTCGGTTCAGTGTATTCACTGAACTACGGGAGAGATACTACAGGACATTGGATACGCGCTGTAGTATAGTAGTTAGTACGGGAGAGAGGGTCTATATGGTCCAGCTCTCCCTCCCACCTAGTTGAGAGATTTTTCTCTTCTTTCTTCTTTGTACAAGATAATATAAGAGGATTCAACCCGTTTATTTTGTATCACCTACAGCTGTACTAAGCCAACCGACAGTATGGTCGCACTTGTTGCTGACAGCGGGAAAAGACAGTTCCGAACAGAATATAGAGCAATTCTCTAAGCGCCACATACCCCTTTCTGGAAGTTGGTGACACACGTTGGGTGATAGCAGAATAAATTACGCAGCTGAATAATCTTGCGTTCCTCGGATTTCACCGGATGTCACCTGCAGTTCTCGGCATTGTACATAGAAAGGGCCACATATGTTGGTGATTGCGACACCCTGCTGGTACATATAGTAGGACTTTTTACGGGACCAGATTACCAGGTAGCGGCAATCTCGAGAATATCAAAAATATCAAAAGAAAATCCAGATCCGGAAGGGTTCCCGACTGTCAATATGCAATATGCGATGTAAAGCTGCACAGGGTGAAGAGTAGAAATAACAGAAATTTATTCACGGGAGACTATTCTACCGGGAAGCGGGAAATGTGCCAATCAATCATGTATATAGTCGAATAAATTGACACGATTCCTTGCTTGATAGTGAGCAGACCTTGTCACAATCAAAATGCGTGAGTACTATAGAAAGATATATAAGCTGACCGAAAGTAGTTTTTCACCCTTCAAGACAATAATATCAATACTGCTACCTAACACTAGCTTTGATCATCCATCTCGCACCTCTCTCATTTCCAAATAACAGAATAATACAAACAGCTTATGGCAAATATTGCAATTCTTTGGGAGCTTTCACGCTTCCATACTCGGGAGTCATGGCTCGCTTGGTTCCCTGCAAGTAAGTCCAAGACTGTCCTTGAATTAGTGGCACATCTGCTAACGACCATTCTAGTATGGGGTCTAGTGTTTGCGGTCCGGCATGGTTCGTTACCTCAGCAGGAATTGTCAGTTTTGTACAGGCTGTTATTGTCAATTTGGCTGTGTATGACCCTGATCCACGGTACATTTTGCACTTGGAAGTAGGCTTTCAATCTTCCTTCCTCCGTATCACATGCACGTGTTCGTGCAGGGATCCAATCGCTTGAGATGGTCTAACTTGATACAAAGTGACATACTTGATGCATCTATTGATGCTAAGATCGCCCGGACGAAGACACGACCGTTGCCTTCCGGCCGAATCACGCAATCCCAAGCTATCATGTGGTTCCTGGCCCAATTACTCTATACGTCTGTCCTCATTCATGTTCTGTTGGGTGCACAGTCGCTTCACGCCGTAATTCCAGCTTACTTACTTTCTACTGTGTATCCCCTAGGCAAACGATATCTGCAATGGCCTCAGTTCGTTCTTGCCCCCACAGTTGCCTGGCCAGTATTTGTTGGGTGGATTAGTGTCAAGGGTAGCATTGATGCAGATGATTGGATACCAGCAGGATGTCTGTTTGTTATGTATGCTGTTTGGACCATATACTTTGATACAATCTATGGGCTGCAGGTGAGATGCTACCGTATTCCTGAATAAGGATGATCTACTAACGAAGAAACTCCACTACCTGTAGGACTTCGTCGACGACCGTAACGCCAATGTTGGAAGCCTAGCACAGTTCATTGGGTCTTCCTTCATCCGGCAGTTCCTCGCTACCCTTGGCGCATTCAACATGGTTGTGCTGGGTATGGCTGCATATACTGCTAGGATGGGTTTGATCTTCTGGGTACTAGCTGTGTTAGTTTGGGCTTTGAGTTTGCCCTTACAGATACATATGTTGGACGCCGGTGGTAGAAGTGATACGAAGCTTGAAATGAACGGTACAAAGGTGTTTGCTTTCAATATCAAGATGGGGCTTTGGGTCACGTTCGTGGCGGTCTTGCAGTTAGTCACAGACTTGTATGTATAGAATTTTATATAAATATGAAGTCGTCTCGGCTTCCACAAATCCATCTGATGAATTGCTATCCCTGCTACGCTTCTCCTTCTCTGATGAGGGTCTATGGATGCTCCTACTCGATATGATTTGGCTCCATTGGGGCCTAATTTTGCAGATTCCGATGAAATTTACAACGGGATAGAACGCCGCCTGGTATATTACCGGGTGGATCACGCCGGATTACGACTTCCTGGAGTGGTGCTATGTACTACTCAAACGGGCCTACCGGCAGTTGGAGAAGGAGGACGAAGAGAGAAGGAAGGAAGGAGGGAGGGAATTTAAGGGGAGGAAGGTTATGGCGGAGGCGAGGAAGAGGGGGTCGCTTCGCGGAAGTGAAGAAGATGAAGGAGTGAGCTTTTTTTTTTTGGAATGACTGATGGCTTGGTTTGAATGGTTTTTGGACTCTTGTGATTTCGTGTAGCAGTGCAATTATTATGAGCGTTCTGTAAGCCATGTTGACTGACGTTAAGATTTATACGAGTGCTGATCATAGCCTGCGATGTGAGAACTGTGGATGCTGCTTTCTTTAAGTTCGGACTAGCTAGAGGCTCAAAGAACTTGTCAAGATTCCAAATTCCGTTGAACTGTTAGTTCAGGAAATTACATTTTTGTCGTACATATACAGCCCATGAATCATACAATCCACCACTTTTATACATCATGAAAAAGGGTAAATCTTCCTGCGATCACCACTGAGAGGCTCATCGTGAAGGCTGTGGAGCTATCTTTCTTTAGACCTAATTGGCCGCATTTCGAAGGCATGCGTCTCAGCGTTCGCCTTTGCTGGTTGCAGTTGCATCTTGCTTCCGTTGAGACTAGCATACTCAGCCAGATATTGATGCTGCATGACTATTTGTCCGTTTTCCAACTCTCTGTAAGATTTGTGGTTCCTGATTGAGCGGGATGCGAAGGAAGCCGGTGCTGTTGTCGTAGATGAATTGGATGCTTTTTTATTCGAGTAACCGGAGCTGCGGAAGGTAGCAGTGAAGATCTTGCTCAGAGATTTCCGCGCACCAACGACTGCTTGACCCAGAGCCGGAAGCGAGGTACCAACCAGGGCGACGCAAGACTCAACTTGCGCAGGAACCCAAAAGGTATATCCATAACGATCAAATTGAGGAGGTATAACTCGAGACATTTCATTCGCGATCCCTAGATTGTCGTGTTAGAATAAATATGAGCAAATCGAGAAAATGAACGCACAGCGAGGATCAATGTGTGTGAAATTACTCATCTGCTGGATAAACACTGCTAATTTGTATGATGCCGCAATGCTAGCACTGCTAAGATTAGTATTCAGGGTCGTGAATTGCGTTTTGTTTTCAGGAAATGAGCATGTCCTTACGAAGCACCACACATAAACATGGCTAGAACACCCAGTCTCTTCTTCATTGGCATGAACAGTCTGGTTACGGGCCAGATAGGAAGGAGGAACAGAATCCAATCTAAAGCGATGCTGGTACTGAACAAAGCAACCGTATAGTTGTAATAAGCGATATCGTTGCAGTAAAGCTCACGCTCAAGCGGGTGCCAAAGATAATGAAAAGGCTTGCAAAGAAACCCTGGATAGATAGAGTAGCCGAACAGGTATATTAAATTGAGACTGCAAAGCACATACGTGATCATCCGGAAGGAGGGGATAGACTTCGAGAATATGCGATCGTAAAACAGAATGATTGAAGTACGTATCGAGACCGTCATAGCAGGATACAAGAAGGCACTACCACCGATGCCCTAGTGATATCAGAATCAAGCTTGCATTTTGCGATTGTGGTAACCTACCTTGAACCAGATCGAGAACTCTGGGAGCGTCACTTCCCACAACGGCTTACCAATCCCAGCACTCAAGTTTACATATGCTGCCATGATTGTCCACCCAATGTAGCAAAACTGCGGTTATACATTACTTCAGCTTGAGCTCAGTTTTTTTGACTTCAGTTGATAGTGTAGACGTACCAGCGCAGGAACCATGGCCCAGTCATCCCACCAAAACGCTCTGGCAGCTTGACGTTGATATAACCTGGCGATGACGGCTCCAGCTCCCACAATGCCTAGGATAATGCATACGATAGTGACATCGTAGTGCTTGTGCGTGTTGTTCACGACCGTTGGGGGTGGAGACAGCGTAATGTTAAGGGCAGACATATCCGTGATCTCTGAGTGAAACTTCAGACCTGAGCTTCTTTTTAGTGTTAAAAAATCAACTGAAGAGCAGCGCTATCTAAGTCTAAGACCAGATAACGATTGATAGATCGTACACTGGCCCATAGATTGCGAAGCAAAGACCGCTGTCGATGTCCGAACCCAGCAATATTTCGCATCACTTCTATGGAACGCGTGTTCTCTAAAATAGGATAGACAGAATGTGATGCCTGACCCTTGGAGTCTGGGCTCTGCAGATTACATCTATGGATAATTTCTGGGAGGAGTGAAGTACAGTGCGTCCTCCTCCCTCCTGTAGGCTTAGTAGAACTAATGTCACCAGTATAGCAGTGCTAATTTACTCTGCAAAGGACCTTGGCTGCAGAAGAGTACCAAAACCCATGTATCTCAGTAATCCTGATAGCATGCCGAAAGTACAGAAAGACCACCCTGTTGGCAATTTTGATTAGCTTGGTCATAACTCGGATGAATGATTCAATTAGGAAGCTGGTTTAAGGAGAGCTATGTAACATCTTATAAGCATGGTAAGACGAAAATGTGACTGTTGGTGGTGTTGGTGGTGTTGGTGATGTTGGTGATGTTGGTGATGTTGGTGGTGTTGGTGGTGTTGGTGGTGTTGGTGGTGTTGGTGATTTTAGGTCGGTCTCCTTTCGGGTGAGCGGCACCGTAAACTCATGCTGGAGGATACTACTGCTCCAATGAAAACAATATGGGAAACATGAGAAGTAAACACATTTTATAAATTATACTTGAAATATGAAGTCTCTTCTCTAAAATTTGATTTCTGTGTATTTCAGAAGTTAGCAAGTGAATCAGGCTAGATTTTAATGGCAGTACTTTCCAGCGGGCCAGATAGCAGTACACATGCAACAAAGTATACATGAATTCTTACTGTTTCATGGATTTCATCCCACTAATGTACTATTCAACAAGGGTCAGGAAACAGGGGGACGTTGAGGGTTAGAATTGTAAAGTAAGCGAGTGGGGCCGGTCTACTAGTTCTCTCCGTATTCAGCTACAATGTATCGTCCCAAATATCTGCCCCGAAGAGGGTGTGTCCGACCTGTGCAGGTTTGTCTCTCTGATGAAAGACAGGGTCTCAGCTCGCTTGATTTCATCTAATCGAATGAAACTAGAATCACTATAGTAAAACCTTGTTAAAAGAATAACCTTTATATAAGAATAATTATTTTAGTTTTATGAAATTTTATAAAACTTTATATAGAAAAGAAAAGTATTCTCTTTATAAAAATATTATTAAAGATTTTAAATTTATAAAATAGTTTTAAAAAGATCTTATTTTTAATTAATTAATTAATTAGAATATATAAAAATAATTTATATATTATAATTTTATTAGAATATTTTTAATTATTTTATATAAAGAAATAAAAAGAAATATTAATAATTATTATAATAAAAACTTTTAATTTTTTTTAAAGAAATTATATATATTAAATATATAATTAAATATTTTATTAAAAAGAGAAAAATTAAAAAAAGAAAATAAATATAATTAAATTAATTCTTTATTTTATTATTAAAAAAAGAATTATTATATATTTATTTACTTTAATATAAAAATATCTTAATAATAATTTTTATAATAATCTATATATATTAAACTTATTATATTAATAATCTTTGTATATATTATATTGATCTTATTATTTAATTCTTAGAATATTATCTTTAGTAGTTAAATAGACTTTTAAATATATCTAGTATATATATACTTTAAATATATAACTTATATAACTATTATATATATATAAGTTTTTAAAGCTTTTCAATCTTTTTAATTTTTTAATTATTAATTTTAAGAATAATATAATCTTATTCTTTATAAAATATCTATAATATATTATTATATTATTAATAATTTATTTTTAACTCTTTTTAGCTAATTAATAATTATTTAAATAATATCTTACTTCTAATCTTTTTTACTTAGAAAACTACTAAAGTTATTAAAAAAAGATTTATTCTATTAAATAATAATATAAATATTATTATTATTATTATCTTTCTTATTTTTATTTTTACCTTTTTTTCCTTTTATTTATAAACTTTATTTATCTTTTTATTTTTCCTATATATTCTTTATACTCTTACTTTTATTAATTAATTTTATTTAATAATATATTTTCTTCTCGAGATACTAAATATAATATATTTAAAAAAAGTATTAAGATATCTTAATAAGGTTTTATATTCGATATAATTTACTTTCTAAACTACTTTTATTCTAATAAGTCTAAAAATATTAATAATAATCTAAAAGCTTAATATATTAATAATATTAATATAAATTCTAATATTAATATAAAAAAGAGAAATAAAGGAAAAAACAAGTTAATAAATTCTTTACTCTTTTAACTTTAAAATTAAGATTTTATTTTATCTTTAATAAATAATAATATAACTATATTAACTATATTGATTTTAGAATTATAAATATAAACTAGAGTTTAATAAAAATAATTAAAATTATAATAAATTTAAATTATTAAATTAATCTTTATTTATATCTCTTTTAATATTATTTCTAATATTATTATTACTTTCTTTTTAATATCTCTTTAATAAATATAATTTATAAAAGATTAATTAATCTTTTTTATTAAATAACTAAAGTTTACTACTAAGTCGAGAGTTTTTAATAAATAATTATTTTATAAAATAACTAAGTTATTTATAAATAAAATATTTAAGTAATATAGTTTTAAATATAACTTAATAATCTTATATATTTATTTCTAAATAACTAGTAATATATATAATCTATTTACTTATATATATCTAACTTATAACCTCTCTTTATTTAATATTAATTTAATTTAACTTCTTTAAATTACTAATCTTATTAATAAATTTAATAATAGTTTTAATATTCTTTTATTTTTTTAAAAATATATAGTTCTTAATAAACTAATTATATATATTTACTTTAATAAATACTAAGTTTATAAATATATAAATAATTAAATTGAAGATATTATTTTTAATTATTTTAAAAAGTTATTTCTTTAAAAGTCCTTTTTATTTATAGAATAATTAGTTAATAAACTATATTTATTTTTCTATAATAATTCTAAATCTACTTTTATTAAAAATAAATATTATATATTATTTATAACTATTTTTAAACTATTATTCTTATTTAAAAAGTTTTATTAATAACTTTTTATTTTAATATCTATTAATTAAATTAATAAGAAAATAATTTATAAAAATCTTCTTTATAAACTTATTAAATATTATTAGAATCAAATTAAAAATATTTAATATTAAGTTATTATTTTATAAGAATTAATCTAATATTTAAACTTTTTAGAATAATAAAATAATATTAAAAAGTTATTAATACTTCTTCGATTTATTTATATTATTATAATATTTACTTCTATATATTATTTTATTAATATTTTAATCAAGTCTAATAAAGAAATTATTATTAATTAAACTAGTTACTTTTTATTAAATTATAAAATTAATTCTAACTACTTTATTTTATTAGTTTTAGTTAATTTTATTATTAATAAAATATCTTTTTACTTTATATTAAAGAATATTATATTTATCTTTTAAAATAAATTAAAAGATAATCTTTCTTTTAAAAGTACTTTTAATTACTTTTATAATATTACTTTCTATTATATTAATATTATTAATATTAACTCTTTTAATTAAAAAAAGGAATATATTAATATTATAAATAAATAAAAGTAAGAAGATAAATATAAAGAAGAGATTATTATTACTATTTATATAATTAATAATTAAGTAAAAGATTATATTTAATTAAAAACTTTTTATTAAATAGAATAAAAGATATAAAATATTTAAATTTAACTAAGTTATTAAATAGAAAGTATATAATATTCTTTTATATATTAATAAGAAATTAATATTTATTTTAAATTAAAACTTTTATTAACTTTAAAATAAATAATTTCACTTTTATTAATATTATATTCTTTAAAATATTTAACTTAATTTAGAAAGTTATAATAAAGTAATTGAAAATATTCTTATTAGTTAAAAGATATAATAATAAAAGAAATTAAGAAATCTCTTATTATATTTATTTAAATCTATTTATTAATAATTAATTTTAAATTTATACTCTCTTTTTAATTATTTACTTTATATATTTTATAATCTTTAAAAGAATATAATTATTTAAAAACTAGATCTTTCTTAATTATAAATAATATAAATTATATTAACTTATAAATTTACTTTCTAATTAAATATACTTTTAACTTATATTATATATTTATATTAACTTTAATCTTTATATAATTAATTATAAATATTAGAAAGATATAAATTAATAAAATTAGAAACTAAATAAATATTAAAGATAATAAGTTAATATTAATTATTTAAATAATTAAGTAATTATTTTAATAATTATATTAATAATATTATAATATACTAAAATAAAAGAAATTTTATTTTAATTACTAATTTAAAAAGTGGAATTAACTTTTATTATAATTACTTTATTAATTTTATAATTATCTAAATTTTATAAAATATTCTTAAAAAATCAAGTTTATATATTTAAAATAATAAAGATTACTTTTAAAAGTAAATAATTAATATAACTTCTAATTATTATTAGAAAGTTTAAACTTTTTTAAAAGTTTTAAATAAATTATTTAAAAAAGATTATTAACTTATATATAATTTTTAGAACTACTTTTTATATACTTTATAATCAAGATAAATAATATAAATTAAATACTATCTTGATTTATAAAATTAATCGATTATTTAAAGATTAATAATATAATAATATACTATAGATATTTAATAAAGAATAAGATTATATTATTCTTAAAATTAATAATTAAAAAGTTAAAAAAGTTAAAAAGCTTTAAAAGTTTATATATATATAATAGTTATATAAGTTATATATTTAAAGTATATATATACTAAGTATATTTAAAAGTTTATTTAACTACTAAAGGTAATATTCTAAAAGTTAAATAATAAGATTAGTATAATATATATAAAGATTACTAATATAATAAACTTAATATATATAAATTATTATATTACTCTCTCTTTTAAGAAAGCTTATTTTTAAGTATTTTAAATCTACTAATTATAACTAGTAAAAATAGTTAATAAGTATAAAAATATTAATTAAATATAATAAAATCAAATAAATATAATAAATAAATTAAAATTATTATATATCTATTTATAATTATATATTTAATTATTTAAAAAATTATTATCTTTATATTAAAGTTATAAGATAATTATTTTTAAGATATTTATAATTATTTTCTTTTATTTAATATAATTATAGTTATTTTAGAAAAAATATTAAAAGATTAAATAAAGAGAGGTTTTCTAAATAGAATATATTAAGTAAATATAATATTATTTTAAAATTAAACGCTTTATATTATATTAAGTTAATATTATAATTAAGTTATTATATATAATATTCTAAAAATTGATATTATTTATAATAAATAAGAATTTTCTTTACTTTTTATTTCTTCTTATTAATAATATTAATAAATAGTAAAAGATTATTTATTTATTCGAGAAATAGATTATTTAAAGCTTTTTTTAATTTATTAATAAAGAATATAAAGTATATCTTTATTATTTTAAATAATTTAAATTTAAAGAAGTAATTAACTTTTATAAAAATTTTAAAATATTTATTTATTAGAAAATTAAGCTTTTTAGAAAGTTATTAAATAAATAGATATTTTATATTTAATTAGATATAGTTATTAATATTAAAGTTGATAAAGTAATATAATATATTTATAATTTAAATTATATATTCTTAAGTTTTCTTAATTATTTAATAAATATATTCTAATACTTTTAAATTCTTTTAAATATATATATATATATTAGTAATATTAAGATTGTTTATAAATTATAATATATTAATTTCTTTCTAAGTTTATATATATTATAATTCTTAATTATATAATATTTTAAATAAACTTATATTATTTAAAGATATATAAAGTAAAATTAATTAAATATAATTTATTATTAATAAGAATTTAAATTAATTATCTTAATAATAATTAATAAAAAGTTAAAGTCTCTTTTATAAATACTAATTATAAATCTTAATTTAACTATCTATTTATAAATAATTAATAGTTAAAAACTTAATCTAAATTCTTAAAATATTATTAAACTCTTTTTAAAAAATAGATATAAATTATAAATTATAATTAAAGAATATTATTATAAATAAATTATAATATTAATAGATATATTAAAGATATAATTAAATTTATTCTCAAATATTAATTATCTTATAATATAGAATAATAATTATTTATTTATTAAAATAATTGATAATAACTAAAATATTATTAAAACTATATTTATTTTTATTAAAACTATAATAGTCTATTATAATATATTCTTATATATATATAAAGATTAATAAAGAGTGAAATAATCTTAATATTTTATTATAAAAGATTAAGTTTTTATAATAAATATAATAATTATAAATATATATATATACTAAAATAATTAATTTATATTAATAATATAATTTAATAAATAAAAAAGTAATTTTCTTAATATTAAAATATATAATTAATATAAAATTATATACTTTATAAATAAATAGTATATAAAAGTTCTAAATATTAAAAATAATAAAACGATTATTATATATAAGAAGATTATTTTCAAAAGTTAAATAAAGATTATTATAAATAATTTAGACTTTTAAACTTTATAGACTTTTTAAATTATAATTAACTTTAAGAAGATAATTAATAAAAAGAGTTAAAAATAAAAAGGAATTAAAAGTATTAAGTATAATAATATTAGTTAGTAATATATTGAAAATCTTTAGATTAATCTAATTATTATATAGAAATTATTATAATCTATTTTACTTCTTTTATTTATTTTATAATAATAGTTTATTAACTCTATAAATTAATATATTTATAAGAAAGTTATCTTTTCTTAAATAATATATAATTAAGAAGTTATAGTTTATAAAAAGTTCAATTTATTAAATTTATTATATATTTAAAGACTTAATAATTATAAAGTATTCTAATACTTTATAATCTATATAAATATAAATCTAATATAAAATTAATATAAGTTTTACTTACTAGTTATCGAATAATTTGATAATTATAAATATTTCTTTATTATATACTTTATAATTCAATTTAACTAACTATATTATTTTTAAAAAGAATATTATAAAAAGTTAATTATTATTATATTTTTATAAAAGTATATTTATTATAATATTATCTAATATATTTATTTCTAATATATAAAAGAGTAAATAATTATAATATTAAAAGAGTAATATACTTATTAGTATATATTTAAATATATTGAAAGTTAGTTAATAACTTTTATTAAAATAGAATAAAGTATTAGCTTTAATTAAATTAATAAGTAGTTTAGTTATAATATTAAAATTATAAATAAAATATTTATAAAAATTATAAAATTTAAAAAATAATTATATACTTTTTATTATTAAAAGATAAATCTATTATTATATTATAATAATTTTCTTAAGATTTACTTTTATATTATTAATTAAAATAATAAATTCTAAATACTTAGTATAAATAATATTAAATTTATATTTTTTAAAATTAATTTATAATTTAATATCTTAAAGATATTATAAAACTAATTTAATATAAACTTTATATTTAAATATATCTTTAAAGTAAATTAAGATATTATTAAGATATATAATATAAAAAATATCTAAATAGTTAAAGAGAATATTATTTATATAATATTAGTATATAATAAAGTTATTAATTAATTTAAAAAATATAACTTTATATTTATAAGCTTTATAATATATATAGAATATTATATATTCTTTTAAAACTAAGTTTATTCTAATATAATAAAATACTTATTTAATATCTAATTTAATAAAGATTTTTATATAAAAGATATAAATAAAAGTTTTATTAATAAATAATAATAGATAATAATCTTTATAAATTAATATATTAAATATCTAAAAGTTAATATAAAAATATAATAATTTATTTAGCTTTTTAATAAAAAGGATTAGAATAATAAATAAAGTTTAATTTAATTTAATAAATCTTTTTACTAGATTTTTAATAAAGTATTTTTTAATAATCTTAAGTTCCTTAGTTAATATTTTATATAATAAGTTATAATAAAAATTACTCTTTATATCTTTTTTTAAAATAATCTTATAATTATAAAGTTTATAAAATAATAGAATATTTAACTTAGATTTAAAGAATATAACTAAGAATTCTTAATATTTATTAGAGATTAAAGGTTTAATATCGATTTTAAATAAAGAGATAATAATAGTTAATTAGAAATAAAAGATAGAATATAATTATTTAAATAATAAGAAAGTAGTTTATTTATTTTCTTAGTTAATTTATTAATCTTTAAATAATTAATTAATTTTATAAATCAAAATAATATTTAATTTATATTAATTATCTTAATTATAAAGTATATAAAAAATAACTTTAAAGATTATATATAAATTAATAATCTTCTTTAAATAATTTATTTAAAACTTTTAAAGAGACTTAGATTTTTTAATAGTAATTAAAAGTTATATTAACTATTTATTCTTAAAAGTAGTCTTTATTATTTTAAATATATAAACTTAATCTTTTAAAAATATTCTATAAAGTTTAGATAATTATAAAATTATAAATATAATTATAATAAAAGTTAATTCTATTTTTTAAGTTAGTAACTAAAGTAAAATTTCTTTTATCTTAATATATTATAATATTATTAATATAATTACTAAAGTAATTACTTAGTTATCTAGTTAATTAATATTAGTTTATTATTTTTAATATTTATCTAATTTATAATCTCGTTAATTTATATCCTATTAATATTTATAATTAATTATATAATAATTAAAATTAATATAAATATATAATATAAATCAAAAGTATATTTAACTAGAAGATAAACTTATAAACTAATATAGTTTATATTATTTATAATTTAAAAAGATTTAATTTTCAGATAATTATATTCTTCTAAGAATTATAAAATATATAAAATAAATAATTAAAAAGAAAATATAAATCTAAAGTTGATTATTAATAAATAGATTTAAATAAATATAATAAAAGATCTTTTAATCTCTTTTATTATTATATCTTTTAATTAATAAAAATATTTTTAATCTTTTTATTATAATCTTCTAAATAGAGTTAAATATTTTAAAGAATATAATATTAATAAAAGTAAAGCTATTTACTTTAAAGTTAATAAGAATTTTAATTTAAAATAAATATTAATTTCTTACTAATATATAAAAGAATATTATATACTTTCTATTTAATAACTTAATTAAATTTAAATATTTTATATCTTTTATTTTATCTAATAAAAAGTTTTTAATTAGATATAATCTTTTATTTAATTATTAATAATATAAATAGTAATAATAACCTCTTCTTTATATTTATCTTTTTACTTTTATTTATTTATAATATTAATATATTCCTCTTTTTAATTAAAAGAGTTAATATTAATAATATTAATATAATAAAAA
>JANGZZ010000207.1:0-56912 GCA_026225955.1 Clarireedia paspali | reverse complement strand
AATATAAAATATAATCTTTTATTTATTTTCTTCTTTAATTTAGATTAAGTTGAATTTTATATATTAATCTAACTTTATAAAATATTTAACTTTCTTAATTTAATTTTATAGTTTACTAGCTAATAATAATAAATAATAATCTTTTATTATAATATTATTAAGCTTTTAATAATCAATAACTAATCTTCTCTTTTTATTTTCTTTCTTAAATATAAAGAAAATTAGAGCTTTTATTAATAAAGTAGATTTTTTAATAAATCTTTTTACTAAGTTTTTATTAAAGTATTTATAAAGTAATTTAAATTTCTTCTCTAATAATAATATTATTAATAAAAATAGTAATTCCTTTTTTTCTTTTAATTTTATTTTATAATTTTAAAGTTAATATTTTAATAAAATATTTTTTTAAAGCTTTTCTTTAAAGATCTTTATATATTTCTAATACTTTATTAATATATCTTTTAATAAAGGATTTTAGACTAAATATCTAATTTTTAAAGTATTATTTACTTTTAATATATATAGTTTTTCTTATTATTTTCTAATCTAAAGTATTAGTTTTATAGAACTTTATATAAACTTTATTTTATATTTATATTTATTAAACTTTAAAGTTTATTTAATTTAATTAATATATAGATTATAATATTCTAATTATAATATTTTTAAAATTATTTAATATTCTTTTAATAGAACTAAATCTATTTATATCTATTTAAAATACTATTTTAATTATATTATAAACTTTTATATTTTATATTAAATAATTTTATTACTTTTAATTAATTATTTATTAATAAATATAAGTTTATATAAAATTTGTTTTTTAAAGGTTTATAATTTTATAAATATTATAACTTTTAATATTATAAAATTTTCTATTACTTTTAAATCTATTATTATTTAGAGTATTTATCTATTTATATATATTTTATAAAAGATTTATTTTGATTTTAAAATAGCTTTTAATTTTTTAATTAGTATTTTAAATAACTTAGTAAATTATTTCTAATTATTATAAAGTATTTTATAATAAGGTTTTATAGTTAATATATTTTATTATATTTTAACTTTTTTATTTATTAATTTTATATAATATATTTAACTTTTTATTAAAAACTATATAATTAGTTATTTTATATAAATATTCTCTTTATTTCTAATTTAATATTAAAGTTATATTTTTTTTAAATATTAGAATATAATTTAGTATTATTTAATTTAAAGTATAATATCCTTGAAATTAATTTTAGAAAACTTTTAATAAATCTTTTTTATTTCAAGTTATTTCTATTTAAAATATTTATTATTTATATATTTTAATATATAGACTTTGTTTATCTTAAATTCAAAGTTTCTAATATAGTTATAATATTTAATTACTTGATTTAAATAAATTTAAATTCTAATTCTTTATATATTATTTCTTTCTTTAATAGTTTATTTTTTATTTATTTAAAATAATATATATATTATATTCTTTAACTATTAGATAAATATATTTACTTAATTTCTTTTTCTTTATAATTTCTTAAAATACTAATTTATATTATCTTTATTTAATTAGTATATTAAATAGTAATTATTATAATATATTATTTATAATAGTAATATATAATTATTATTTTAATTTCTAAATTATTTATTTATTATACTAATTTAATATCTAGATATATCTTTACTCTAATAATTATTATTATCTATTAATATTTTAAATTATCTTTTCTTTTTCTAGATATTTCTTTTTAACTTTTAATTTTAAAATTTCTTTTAATAATCTTTTAATTAATATTTTAGAAATCTATATTTAAAATATAATTTTTTTTCTTATTTATAATTCCTTTCTTTTTAAAAAAGGTTATTTTTAAAGTTTATAATATCTAACTTTATAAAGTTATTATAAATTTTTTCTTTAGAATATTATTATTTAATAAACTTTAGTTTTTTTTTATTCTTTTAATAATATTAACTTTGTTATTTAAATAACTTGAAATTAATTATATATTAAAACTTATATTTATAATTATTAATTCGAATAGTTTCTTTAATTAGATTATTTATATTTATAATTAAATCTCTTCTTAATAATTCTTTCTTAATAAATAGTTTAAATTTTATTTTATAATAGTTAATAAAAACTTCTACTTTTTATTTAATTTAATTATTATATTTTCGGAATTTGATAATATAGTTAATAATTAATCTAATTTATTTTAATTTAAGAATCTTTCTTTTAATAATTTAAATAATATTAATATCTCTAAAGATTTTTTAGATTTCTATTTTAAATTCTTTGAAGTTTTTAAAGATAATAAAGATAATTACTATTATTTATTTTAGATTCTTAGTTTTTTTAAAATAATTAGTTAAAAAAGATTCGATCTATTTAATTATTTTATCTTTTAAATAAGAAGTTATTTAGAGATTTTTAATATCTTGGATTTCGAATTTATTAATATTAAATCTAAAGTATATTTTTAATTATAAAAAGAAAGTATTTAATTCTTTTTTATTATTATTATATTTATTAAATAATATAACTTTTAAAGTTTTTTAAAGTTTAAACTCTTTTAGTTTATTATTATTATTATCACTTTTTATATCTTTTATTTATATATCGATATTACTATTATAATCTTATATAAATATAATTATAATTATTATTAAAGTAGATAATTAAGTTAAAAATCTAGTTATTATAATATTATTTATAATTATTTCGATTTAGTATATAAAGTAATAATAATATTTAAAATATTATAAATATTTATCTTCTAAATTATATAGAAGTAATTAAGATCTTGATTATTATATAATAATAAAGTTATATAATAATATTATAAGGTTTATTATTAATAATAGTTATATAAAGAATTAATAATTATAATAATAAATATAAATAGTAACTTGAATTTAATTAATTAAATTAAATATAAAGCTTTATATATTATAAAAAAACTATTTAGTTATATAGATTTTTATATTATTATTATTTTATTAATTCTATTATCTTTTATTTAGATAGAATAAATAAAAGTAAATAGAATATTATATATTTATTAAATAGTTTATTTTATAATTAGTTTATTTTATTCTTATTTTACTAAATATATTTATCTTTATTTAAAGTTCTATTAAAAGTATTTACTAGTTTTTATTTTATAGAATTCTACTAATAGATTTCTATTAAGAGAATATTACTAATATTAATATTTAGCTAATAACTATAACTATAAGTTCTACTCTTTAAATTTAAAGTTTTTAAATATCTATATAACTTAGAGTTATAATAAATAATAATATTTTAAAGAAATATAAAAGCTTTATTATATATTATTTAAATAATATCTTAGTATTTTTAAAAAATAAATTTAAATATAAAGAATATATAAAAGAAGTTTTATAAATATTAATAAAAGTCGATTTAAAATTAAAATTATTTAAATATAAATTTAAAGTTATAAAAACTATCTTTTTAAAGTATATAATTGAATTAAAATAAATAAATATTAATTTAAAGAAAATCAAGGAAATCTTAAATTAAAAATTATTAAAGAATATTAAGAATATCTAATCTAAACTAAGATTTATTAACTTTTATAGATAATTTATTAAAAGTTATTTAAATATTATCTAACTATTTATAAAGTTAATATATAAAAATATATTATTTATATAAATTAAAAAAGTAGAAGAAGCTTTTTAGATAATTAAAAATAAATTTATTAAAAAATTAATTTTAAAGAATTTCTAAGAAAACTATAAAAATATTATAGAAATAGATACTTTAAATATTTATATTAATATTATATATTTTTAAAAAGAAGATAATAAAAAGTTATATTTAATAACTTACTTTTTAAAAAAGATATTATTAATAGAATAGAATTATAATATCTATAAGAAAAAATTTATAACTATTATAAAAACTTTGAGATATTAGAAGATTTATTTTTAAAGTTTATTATTTTTTATTATTATTTATATAAATTATCAGAATTTAAAAATCTTTATTATTATTAAGATTTTAGATAATTAAAGATTAGTTTATTAAATAGAGAAATTAGTAAATTATAATCTAGTAATTAAATATATTAAAAGAATTAATAATATTAAAATAAATACTTTAAATAAGAAATTTAGATATAAAGATAATAAATAATATAAATAAGTTATTTTATTTAGAACTTTAAATAATAAAAATTTAATTTTAAATATCTAAGAAATAATAATATTAGAATTAATTAAAGATTAAATTAATTAATTAAAAGAAATTTAAACTACTAAGCTAAAACTAATTAATTAGTTAAGAATATTAATTAATAAGAATAATATTTTATAAATAAATAGAAAGATTTAATTTCTTTTATCTTTAATAATAAGATTTATAATTAAATAATATACTTTATTAACTTATAGATATTAAAGAATATAAAGAATATTTATAAAGATTTTAAAGAATTATTAAAGTTAAAAATTTAAAATAGTAATTAAAAAGTAGTTAATAATTATAATATTTATATTAAAAATAAAGCTTTTTATTATACTCTTTATAAATAAATAAATATAATTTTGATATTATCTATATCTTGAAAATTAATATCTTGAGATTTTATAAACTTATTATTTAAATCTAAAGATTTAATAATAAAAATAATATTAGATTATCTTTTAATTATTATAGATAAATTAACAAAGTATATAATATTTATATTATATATAATAATAATAATTATTAAAAATCTTATTAATATCTTTTTAAAAGAAATAATATCTTATTATAAATTATTAAAAGAGATATTATTAAATAAAGATAAATTGTTTATATCGAAATTTTAAAAAGTATTAATTAGATTATTAGATATTAAAAGAAAAATAAATATAATATTTTATCTATAAATAAATAAAGGAAATAAATAAATAAACTAAATAATTAAAGTATATTTAAGATATTATATTAATTATAAATAAACAAATTAAATATTATTATTACTTTTAATATAGTTTATATATAATAATTTTATTATAAAAATAATATTTATTAGTTTATTCTATATTAATTATAAATATAAACTTATAGTTTATTAAAAACTAAAGATTATTAATATTAATAATAAGTTAATAAAGATTTAAATAATAAAACTAAAATAATTATATTATAAATTTATAAAAGAATTAAAGTTTATAACTAAGAAAAATACTTATTATTATAATTAAAAGTATAGTTAAAAGTTAATATTAAAAAAGAGAAATAGAGTTTATTTATTATAAAAGAATATTGAAATTAAAAGACTAAATTAGAAATTAGATTATAAGAAACTAAGATTATTTAAAATTAAAAAGATAATAAAAATATTAAATTTATAATAGATATATTATAAAAGAATTTATATCAATCTTAGAATATTAAATTATAGAACTAAAGCTATATATAAAAAGAGAGTATTTATATAGTCTAAGTAACTTTAATATAATAGTATCACTAATTCAATTTAGTATAATTAAATATTTAATTGATTTTATTATATATACTTAGTTATATTACTTAGCTTCTATATAACTTATATATATATAACTTATATATATACAATTTATATATAATTATTATATTATCTCCTTCTTCGAAAAAGTTTACTTTCAAGTATCTAAAAAGAATAATTTAAAGTCTTTAAAATAAAATAAAAGAAAGAAAGAAAATAAAGTAAAGAAGATCTTTTAATCTAATTTATCTTTAATCTATTTCTTAGTTTTAATTATATTTAAGTTTATAAAGTCGAATAATATTAATAAATAATTAGTATAAAGATTAGTAAATTAACTATAAATAAAGTAAAGTAATTATTATTATTACTAGAATTAAACTAAAAATATAAGTATAGATATAAATAGATATAAATTTATAAAGTATTATATAAAGTATATAAACTCTTTAAAGTTATTAAATTTATATAATTAGTTATTAAGTTATTAGATAATTATCAAGTTCAAGTTAAACTAAAAAGTATTAATCTTCTTATTATTATTTTAACTCTTTTTATTTACTTTATATAAGATATATTGAAATTTAATAATATAGTTATTTAAAGAATCAATACTTTGATAAATTATATAAAGGTAAATAAATATTTTCTTAGTATAATATAGGTTTTTATATACTAAAGATAGAGTATTAAAGATATTCTTGTAATTAAAAAGGGATTTATTAATAAAAGAAAAGATTTATATTTAGATATTCGATTTAAAGTTTAAAAAGATATAATAAAATTTAATGATTTTATCTTTTATAATATTATTATTAACTTATAACTTAGTTTTAATAACTAGTAGCTATATATTAAAGTAGGAATTATTAAATTTATTTAAATCTTATAGTTTAAATTATATTATTAAATAAAAGTAGAGAGAATAAAAGAAAATATTTTTAGTATAAATAATTTTAAATTAATTTATAAAGTCTTTAACTTAGATATTAAACTATTAATATAATATTAAAAACTTAGTTACTATTTTATTAATAATTAACTATTCTATTATCTTTAAAGAAAAGAAATAGTAATAAGTAAATAAAACAATTATAAATATAATTATTTTAAATAAATAAAAAAGAGGTTATTTAGAGATAAAGAGTTTTTATTATATATAAAAGAGTAAATTAAGTAAGATATCTAATTTAAGTAATAAAAAGTAATTTAATAAATAGTAATATTTCAAGTAATTAGTAGAAAGATTAATAAAAAAATCTTTAAATTAAAAACTAGAGTTTATTAAACTAAAAAGAAGAAAAAAAATATATTTATTTATTTCGATTTAAAAGTATTATCTAAATTAAAGAAATAAAGTAATTATTAATTATAAAGTATTATATATAAAGTAATTTTAATAAGTTTCGAATATTAATATTTAGATACTAATTTACTTTAGATAAAACTTAAAAGTTATATCTAGTTTTTATTATATTCTAATCTATTAATTAACTTTAATACAACTATTTATAAAATCTTTATAAAGTCTAAAAAGACTATATAAAAGAACTTTTAGTTAAGTCTTTCTATAATCACCTCTCTAATAATAATATATTAACTTGAATTTTAAACTTATAATTATTATTAAATATCTAATAGTCTTTATTATCTATAGAGAATTATAATATAATTAAAAGAATTAATTACCTTTTTAATAAAAAACTTATATATAGATTATCTTTCTAATTGAATATTTTATATTATTCTTAATAATAAAATAATATTATATACTAAGATAAAGGAAGTTTAATATAATATAATAAATATATTATAAAAAGATTTATATTAATTTTAAAATATTAAATTATAGAATTAAAATTATATATAAAAAGAGAGTATTTATATAGTCTAAGTAACTTTAATATAATAATATTATTAATCTAATTTAGTATAATCAAATACTTAATTAATTCTATTATATATACTTAGTTATATTACTTAGTTTCTATATAACTTATATATATATAACCTATATATATACAACTTATATATAATCGTTATAAAATTATAAACTAACTTTATTAAAAACTATAAATATTTATCTAGTATTTTATATATCTTTATTTAAATAGATATTAAAAGAAATATTATTAGTTTTATTTATTAAAATCGAATTAGTTAACTTTAATATTAAATATAAAGTTGAAGAAATATTAAATATTAAATAAATTAAAAGATAAAATAAATATCTAGTTAAATAGAAGAATTATTTATATTTAGAAAATATTTAGAAATTTAAATCTTAGTTTAAATATTTAAAGAAGTTATTAAAGAATTTCTATTAGAAAAATCTAATATTATTTATTAGTTATATTTAAACTAAATAATAGAAAGATTAAGTTTAAAAAAATTAATTTTAAATAAATTAAAGAAATTAAGTTTATTAATTATAATAACTTTATATTATTAAATCTTTTATATTTTTTTCTTTAAAACTTTATATTCTTTTACTTCTTTTTATTCTAAAATATTTAGTTTATTTATAAAGTTTAAACTAATTTAGATTATTTATTACTTTTTCTTATAAAGAAGTTTCTTTTATTTATATAAATATAGAATTTTAATTATTATTTCTTTCTTTTTAATATTAAGTTTTTTCTTCTAATAATTAATTAAATTTTAATTAAATAAAGAAAGTATTTTATTTCTTTTTATTATATTATATATTTTATTTTAATAATAATATTTAGTATAATATCTACTTTATAAACTAGTTAATAAAACTATATATTAATAACTAGTTTTTTTATAATAAATATAAAAAGTTATTTTAATTTTATTTCTTTTAATTCTATTTTTAAAAATAAGATTTATAATTTATTTCTTTAAATATTTTAGTAATATATTAAAGAAAGAAGAAACTTAAGATAATTACCTTTATTATAAAGATAGAATTTATTTATTTAAAGCTTAAAAAACTAAGTTAATATAAAGAAGAGATAATATTATAAATTAAATTATATAGATATTTAAAAACTTTAAATTTAAAAAGTAGAATTTATAATTATAACTACTAATTAAATATTAGTATTAATAATATTCTTTTAATAAAAATCTATTAATAGAATTCTATTAAGTAATATTATTAAATACTTTTAATAGAATTTTAGATAAAAAGAAATAGATTTAATAAAATAAAATTAAATAAATAAATTATTTAGATTAATTATAGAAAAGATTAATAGAACTTTTATATAAAAGTTATATAATAGTAATTTAAATAGATTATTAAACTTAGTTATTAAATAATTTAAATAGATTATTAAATCTAGTTATTAAATAATTTAGATAAATTATTAATTTAAATTACTAAAAAGAATAAAAGTTTTATATAATAAAATAGATTTCTTAGTACTTAAAAGTTTTATATTTAAATATTATAATTATTTAAATTTTTATTCTTATTACTTTATAATAATTTTAGTTTTATTTAGAATACTTTATAATAATTCTTTATTTAATTAAAAATTAACTAATAGTTAAAATACTAATATCTATATATTAAAGCTAATCTATATACTATTATATATAATATTTTTTTAATTTTCTTTTTTAAAACTTTTTATTATTTTTTTAAATATATATAATAAATAAAAGCTTTTTATTTTTATTTAATAATTATCTTCTTTTTAATCTTTAAATAAATTTCTTTTTATTAAATACTTTTTTATTATAATATAGAATTTTTAAAAATATTATAAAAACTTCTTCTAATTATTATAATTTTAAAATATATAGATATTTAAAGATCTTAGATTTAAAGAATAAAATCTATAACTATAATTACTATATTAAGATTAATACTAAATATTAAAATTAATAGTATTCTTTTAATAGAAATTTATTAATAGAACTTTATTAATAAAATTATATTAATAAATATCTTTAGTAGAATTTTAGATAAAAATAAATATATTTAATAAAATAAAAATAAAATAAATTAATAAAAAGTTATATAATTTAAAGTACTTATTACTAATTAATAAAAAGTATTACTAAGTACTTTATTTACTATTATTTATTACTAAGTAAAGATAAATAATAATAATATAAAAGTTTATATAAATAGATAGTTTTCTTATAATATATAAAGCTTTATATTCAATTTAATTAATTAAATTCAAGTTACTATTTATATTTACTATTATAATTACAATCAATTTATATTATAACTATTATTAATAATAAACTTTATAATATTATTATATAATCTTATTATTATTTAATAATTAAGATCTTAATTACTTTTATATAATTTAAAAGACAAATATTTATAATACTAATACTTTTTATATATTCTTTATAATAATTAATTTTAAAAAATATATAATATTCAAAGTCTTTTTTAAAATAATAAGAATATTTTATAAATATTATTCTTTCTTTTTCTTTAATATAAAGATAAATAATTTAATAACTTTTTATAAATTTAAATATTATTTTAAATATAATAAAGAAAGAAGAAAATAAAAAATTTATTAAAAGATTTAAATAAATACTTTATATTATTATAATAAATATTAGAATAATATTAAATTAAAAGAGAGATAATATTATAATTTTAAATTATATAGATATTTAAAAACTTTAAATTTAAAAAGTAGAATTTATAATTATAATTATTAAATTAAATTTATATAATAAAGTATAATTAATAGAAAATTATTAATAAAAAAATAAAGAAATAACTTTATTTATTATTTAATATTAAATAAATATTAATATTAATAATATTTTATTAATAAAACTTTATGAGAAGAATTTTATTAATAAAGTTATATTTATAGTATTTTTAATAGAACTTTAAATAATATATAATATTTTATTTACTTTTATTTATTTTATTAAATAGAAGATAATAAAATTAATAAAATAATAAAAAATAAAGATTTATATAAACTAGAATAGTTTTCTTAATATATAAAACTTTATATTTAATTTAAATAATAATTTTATTATTTAGTTATAATATTATTTTAATTCAATTAACTAATTATTACTTTTAATATAAATTTATATTATATAACTTTTAAAAGTATATTATAATATTTATATATATTTAAATATTAGCTCTTTTAATTTATATTTAATTAATTTTCTTTTAATTAGTTTATATTTAAATTTATTTAATTAATTAATTATTAAAGTTAACTTTTTTAATATAAAATATATATATTATTTTATAATTAAATAAAAACCTTTTTTCTTATATTATATTTATTTAAAGAAATAATCTTTTTAAAATAATCTTTTATTAATTTAATTTTAAAATAAACTATTAATTAATTTTAAAACTAAACTTTAATAATTATTTAATTATTTTATTAAATATTAAAAATAATTAATTTATTATTAAATTATAAAGCTAAAAGACTATAATAATTAAATAATTATATAAATAAAAGTAAGATTTTAATTATTTAATATAATAATATTATAAAATATTATTTTTATTATTAATTATTATATAATTTTAAAATAAAATTAAGAAAGTAAATAATTATTATTTATAAATATTATTTATATAAATTTTTTATTTTAAAATTATATTATTAAATTAATAATTAAAAAGTTAAAAAATTAAAAATTTAAAAAATTAAAAAGTTTTAATTTATTTATATAAATAATTATATAAATTATATATTTAAAATCTATTATATTATTTTATTTTTTAAAAAAATTTATTTTTAAATATTTTAAATTTATTAATTATTATTAATAAAAATAAAAATTAAATATAAAAAAATTAATTTAATAAAAAAATTATATAATTATTAAATTATATTAACTTAATATAATTTTATTATTTAATAAAAATCTTTTATATTAATTTAGTTAAGTTTATTTTAAACTTAGTATTTTAAAATTTTAAAAATAAAATATTATTTTTATTATATTATATTAAAGTTATTTAATTAATTAATATTTATTTTTTTAGTTTTTTAATTTATTATATAATTTATTTAATAACTTTTTTTTTAATTTTTTTAATTATTTCTAAATATTTTATTTTTAAAGTCTTTAATAAATTTATAAGTTTTTAATTTATTAATAATTATAATTTTTTAAAATCTTCTTATTTTTAATTTATATCTTATTATTACTTTAAGTTTATATTTTATTATTATTTTAAACTTATACTTTATTTATAAACTAATAATATAAATTTAAAATTTATATAATAAACTTATTAATTTTAATTTTTATTTAATTTTAAATATTTCTTTAATTAAATAATTAATATTTTAACTTATTAACTTATTTAATTAATTATTACTTTTATTTCTACTTTTATTTTTATAAAAAAGTTTTATAATTTAATAAAAGAAACTTTTTAAATTAATTTATATTACTTTATATAATAAATCTTTATATAATTTTCAAAGTTATTTATTTTTAAAACCTTTTTAATATTAATTAAAATACTTTTTAATATTTAAACTAAAGTTTTTAAAACTTTACTTTTAATTTAAATTTAAGTTTTTAATAACTAAATATTAAAGTTATAAAATAATTTAATTTAATATACTTTTTAAATAATTGAAAATATTAAGAATATAATAATTAATTTTTATAATTAAGATCTTTAATTATTAACTTTTTAATTAAATTTATTAACTAGTTAATATTTTACTTTTATTTTAATAAAAAAATAAAAATATTAAAAATTATATTAAAAAATATATATAAATTTAAATATTATTATCTAGATATTTAAAAATAAACTTTATTAAAAGAGAAAATAATATAATAATTTAATTATATTAACTTAATATAATCTTACTATTTAATAAAAATCTTTTATATTAGTTTAGTTAAATTTATTTTAAGTTTAATATTTTAATATTTTAAAAATAAAATATTACTTTTATTATAAATTGAATGAAAATAAAAATAATTTAAAATAATTTATAAATATATTTTCAATTATATATTAAATAATAGAAAGAATAATTATTTTTATATAAAAAATATTAAATAATTATTTTTAAAAAATTCATATAAATTTTTCTTTATTTAATATTAATATAAATATTTTAAAAAGTTAAAAAGTTAAATAAAATAAATTTTTTATATAAATTATATTAAATAAATATAAAACTTTTTTAAAATTAAATATTTTATATAATAAAAATAATATTTTATTTTTAAATTAATAAAATATAAAATTTAAAATAAATTTAATTTAATTAATAATCTTTATATATTATATTTATTTAGTTATTTAATATTTAAAATTAATATTTACTTTTAAAAAGATTAATTAAAAAAACTTAATATATATATATTTTAAATATATAATATATATAATTACTTTATATATATAAGTTTTTAAAGTTTTTTAATCTTTTTAACTTTTTAATTATTAATTTAAAAAATAATATAATCTTTCTATTTAATATATTATTATAAAAATCTAAAATATTAAATTAATATAATTAATTTAAAATAAATTATTATATTTTTTTTAAATAAAACTTACTTTTAAATATTTAATTTTTAATAATAATATTTAAATTTATATATATTTTCTAATATAATCTTTAATATTTTAATTCTTTATTTTTATAAAATTATAATATAATATTAATAAATTAATATATTTAATTAAAAAATTAATTATTAAAAAATTTTAATTATAAAGATTAACTATTATTTTTTAATATTATTAATTATTTAATAAATATATTAAATTAAACTATTTTATAATTCTAATATTTAATTATTAAATCTTTTAATTTAAATTTTAAAAATTAAAATTTAAATTAAAAGTAAAGTTTTAAAAATTTTAGTTTAAATATTAAAAAGTATTTTAATTAATATTAAAGAAATTATATATAGATTTATTATATAAAGTAATATAAATGAATTTAACTTTTTTTATTAAATTATAAAGTTTTTTTAAAAAAAATAAAAGTAAAGATAAAAATAATAATTAATTAAATAAAATATAAATATATTTTATAAAATAAAAAATAGAAATATAAAATTAAATATAAAAGAATTATTAAAATATTAATTATAATAAATTAATTTTCTATAAAAAAAATAAAAATATATATATATATTAAATAACTTTATATATAAAAATATTTAATAATATATAAAAGATAGTTAATAAAGAATAAAAATTTAATATTTATATATAATATTTTTTTATAAACTTTAAAGTAATTTTTATTTTTTAAAAATTAAAATTAAAATATTTTATTTTATTATTATTTTAATAAAATCATTTATATTTATAAATAATATTTAATGAATTTTTATAATTTAAATAACTTTATAATATAATTTTTTACTTTTAATCTTTATTTATATATTATAATTTTAATATAAAAATATAAAAAGAAATAAAATAAATAATAATTATTAATAAAAATTATTTAAATTAAAAAAAGAAAAAAGTAATTAATATATAGAATTTAGAATTAATATTTAATAAAGTTTTATAAAATAATTTTTATTATTAATAACTTGTTATTATATAATTTATTATAATTTTAAATTTATATAAATTATTAAAAAAAAGATATTTAATTCTATATAGAATATAACTAATAATATATAAAAAGTAGTTAACTATATATAAAATATAATTAATTATATATAAAAAAGTTAATTAAAATATATAAAAAGTAATTAATAAAAGTAATTAATATTAATAAAATTAAAAATCAATGAATATTAAATTACAAGACTTTGTAAGATTTTAAAGAAAATAAATATTAATCCTGTCTTATATAAAATAAATAAAAATAAACGCGAGATTAATTAATTTTATATAAATCGCGACCGAGCGATGATTTTTCAAAAGGGAAAAATTCATAGTAGTTAGTAAGATAAGAGTTGCAAGTGAAATCGATCGCAGCCAGACTGCTACTCTAGCTAGGCCTTGACCCGGCCTTCGCGGATCAAGAACACGCTGTTCTAAACAAGTAACACAATAATATAGTTTTTTGCTCAGGGAAGATTCCAAAATTCAGTACTATCTATCGCCGCTGACGTCGGGCTACATCAGCTCTTAGATGACGATAGTAACTATAGATTATCACTATCATTTAACAAGTTCCCTCTTCTCCTTTTAGCAAGAGTTTGTCGTGCGATAATAGAGATTTTCTATTACTACCTATCATTGTGTTGCCTAGACGTTCTTACCGTGGAATTAGGAGTATGTGGGGAGTATTATATAACTTGCAGAACAGAGTGCTTAGAAGCGTTTCATATATAATAAGTTAGGGAGTTAGGGGACTACAGAGCGTGAGGTAAAGGAAATATCAAATCTATTACACGCGGCTTCTGCGGAGTGGTCATTGACATATCGTTACTTTTTGTATATTAATAAGTAAGAAGATGTCAAGAGCAATATGTCGACACGATTAAAACAGCCTTTTGGGAAGGAGACGGTGATTCAAGAAGCGAAAGCAATATCCACGAGATTTATACGTGCGGGCTCAGGGTACGATCAACGGCCAGCCCCTGTAGATGAAATTCTTTTGTTCACCGTGCCCCCAGTACACTACGAAATTCCAGGCGATGTTTCCTCCCCTCGATAATACATGATACACCTGCTGTAAGAACCATATAAGCCCACATAGTCACTTCTCCAGAAGTGGCGTCACTTTTACATGTAAAAGCCATAATTCATGACTCATAAGACAAACAGCCATTATCGTGCAAACGAGTCATTATCGTGCAAACAGCCATACCCGCTTGGTGTGAAGACAAACGCTCATATCTCGTACAAACGCTCATTCGCGTTTGCTCATTCTTGTTTACTTCAGTCGTTTGCTTCCATGCGTTTGCTACTCAGGATACCTATAAAAGGTTTCTTCTATTTGTATAGATTTCGATAGAATCAATCAAGTCATTTTACTCTAACAGTTATGAGCCCGGTTAGCGTTCATAGCGCAGTGGTAAAAGTCTCAATCCCCTCAGCTTCATCAGGCACATCCAAGCGACAAACAAAAAATTCACTAGACAAGCGGACTACTTGACAAATCAGTAGAAATATCCGGGTCTAGTCCACTTCAGTAGAAAGTAGTTAACAGGCAGTTACGCACAACAGTTGCACGCAAAACCAGAGTCCCTGGTCTACCAATCAGATTCGCTTTCAGAGTTTACACTCTGAGGGGGTACCATATAAGTCTATATAGTTACGCCACTTCTCTAGAAGTGGCGTCATTTTTACACCTGCTAGTTATCTTCCAATCTACATACACTTTGCCGAGTCCGCGTCAATATCTCAAATCCTCACACAACCGACACTGCACGGTAGGAGTATCAACTCCACTCGACTCTGACCTCGATCTTGCCATACTTCCCCTCAATATACTTCTTTTCCGACTGTAAAATCTTTGGAGTGAAACTGGCAGTGCCGTTGGCAATCTCGTCGTTCGCACTGATAGTGTCATAGTCATAAAGAAGCGCCGTGACATTGAGCGAGCCTTCCATCGGTACCGCTATCGCGTTCCTTAACATGGGAATGTAAGCACCGGGACGTACGGGGATGTTCTCCTCGACTTTCTTGCGGAAGAGTTCACTGTCGCCGTAGCCATTGTTTCCATTGATACTCCCGTAAATGTCGGCGGGGTCCTCTCCGTCTCCATTAATCAGAACGACTTCCACCACGGCCTGCGCGGCGTTACTCAAGACGACATAGTACAGCGTCGCTGAGCCGTAGTCGCCGCTGATCTCCCAGGTCACGGGTGAGTCGTATTTGTTCTGTCCGTAGGGATTCCATAAGGCCTTTCCCTGGGCGATCTTGTCATCCGGAGACAAGGCGTCATAGTCCCATAGATCTACATTAAGCGTCATGCTATCAGCGGCCGAGATGCACTCAGGCGGACCGGTTATCAATGCATAATTGCCTGGCTTGATGGGATACGGGTCGCTCCTGTTCTGGTTGAAGATATATTGAGAGCCTTGGCCATCGACTGCAGTTATGGTGCCGTAGAGGTCGCCTGGGTCCTCGCCGTCGATGTTGTTGATGCGGAGCCAGAAGACTTCGACCAAGACCCGTCCGTGTGGGTAGTCATCCCAAGGGGCAGGTTCGATTGAGGGTCTTGGTATTTGGCGATACAACAAGATGGCAATAATGGCAACCGCCGCAATAGCATCGTCGATTCCCATGATGTTGTTGTGCCGAAGTCGCCAGGATTGACCCCAGTGGGCATCCTGATCATCATGTAGCAATGCTTCGGAGAGTGCTCTCCAGCCGTTCTCGTAATTGATCATATTAGAGTCTGGCAGGCAGCTGATGAGCCACCTGTTTTTGATGACGAGATAGTTGGATATGTAGAGGAACCTGGCCGATTCAGATATCATCTGTACAGCGACAATCAACGACTGCATTGTGTTGTGCCTGTCTTGATCGGTGTCGATCTCGCCTCTCAACCTTGCAAGCTGGTGTATGGCATTCCGAAGCGGGCTCTGACCAAGGTAGGTATCTTCTCTCTTGCCGGCCTTCTCTAAGCTGACGTAGTTACCATCGAAGTTCAAGACTTTAAAATCT
Organism: Clarireedia paspali; assembly: GCA_026225955.1. Lineage (NCBI taxonomy): Eukaryota > Fungi > Ascomycota > Leotiomycetes > Helotiales > Rutstroemiaceae > Clarireedia > Clarireedia paspali. The sequence continues at coordinate 39,875 of JANGZZ010000207.1, read as the reverse complement.
GGAGTCAGTCGTTTATCTTTCTGAATAAAGCACTAAGGGGATCTCGGTCTATGATGGGGCTGGCCCAAACAGAACACTGCTTATTCATTGCAATAACAACAATAGAAAGAAAACGACTTCGAGTAGTACTCACAGATAGAACCATCAATCAAATGTGGACTCTTTTTGTGCTCGTTAAATTCATACCACGAAGTACCATCTTCATCTCGAAAACCGATCACGTAGAGGTTGCTACGTCGGAGCCTTAGCCTAAGACGCCGTCGATCCTCACCGTTGCCGGTCTGTAATATGATGTCGATCCAATTTGTAGGCGGCTGCTCTTGAGGAGGGAGAACTGGACGACCATGAGAGTAGCGTCCAGGATCAGCCACTAATTGGCGCAGTGAGATGATGAAGTTTTCGTATGTTTGCCAGCCGCCGTCCACGTTGAGCGTGGCGAAAGGAGGCGGATCATTCATCGTTTCTCGGAATATGCTGAGATGTAAATGGGGGAAGAAATGAAAGTAAACTGGGCTACAGATGAATAGGAAATTGTGTCTGTCCAAGAGTTAACAACAAAGGAGACTTATAGAGTATAGGCTATATGTAATGATAGTCTTAGCAACCTTCGTGAAGTAACATCTTGCCTACTTCTCTCCATTTTGGCACAAACCTCTATAGGACACGAGGACATCAGTCCTCACTTACACACTGTATCTCCGCCCAGCCGAGGCACCAATCATTCGGCTTACATACTGACACTTGTGATGCCTGCAACCACAGAAGCCTTCGTTGAGACATTCAATCGTCATTTCCCGTATTTAACCAGGACAAATGCCAGCTGAATAATGCTACTTGGAGCGCTCTTTGAAGGCAAGTAGCTGAAATTTTACATTTGTTCACACCTAGATGCCACGTCGTGCCCAGCACTGTAACACCACCTATGCAATCTGCGATGTGATTTCATTAACCTGATATCCAGAATATTGCAGTGAGCTAGTTCACGCTCGGCTGTGATTAGGAGTGATGGGCTACGTTTACGAAAACCTGAGACTACAAGAAGTATGCAAGTGGTCGGCTGAAATGCATGCAGGCTGCATGCAGCCTGTATGCAGCCTGCATATAGTGGCGACGGCAACGGCTGCTTATAACTGCAATGGCAAGGGCTACTGTTGGAAGTGGGGCACTCGTCGCTGACCGCGATTTTGCCCTACCTCGGCTCGCTTCAGGTGTGTTAGTACAAAATAGGTCCAATTCTTAACACTTAACTCAGTCACTTCTAAGGAGGCTGGGTTATATTATATAAATTATAATTATTCTTATTATTTTATATAAAAGTAAGACTTAAGTTATATATCTTATTCTTTTATATTAATTATTATAATTAAGTGAGTATTAATTATCTTATAATTCTTTTTTATAAAATAATAAATACTTTCTATTTTCTATATTTATTAAAAAATTATATTAATATTAATAACTCTTTTAAAATAAAGAAAAATAAAGTTATCTTTAAAATAATAAAAGAAATAAAAATATTTTTATTTATTTTAATATTTTTTTATTTATTTTTTTACTTTTTATTTAATTTAATTTATATTAATTATATCTTTTAAAATTTAATATAGTTTTTATTTAATTATTATATTTATTAGATTATTATTATTATTAATTTATTATATTTTAATAATCTTTTTTATAATATTATTAAATTAATTATTAAATATTTTTTCTAAATTATAAATAGATTTATAATAATTTAACTTTAAATTAATTATACTAATTATAATAAGACTACTAATAAAAATATTAAATAACTTTAGAATTTATAACTATAGAACTAAGAAGAGTTTAAAATTAAAAGAGCTTATATATAATAAAGAGTTATATATAGTTAATATATATATACTAAGTTATATAACCTAGTATATAATTATTATTATAATATATTTATCAAAATCGTTATATTATTCTTTTCTTTTAAAAAAACTTATTTTTAAATATTCTAATTAATTGTTAAATTATATTTTATAAAGTTAATAAATAAATATAAATAATTAAATAGTTATTAAATAAATATATTAAAAAAGAAGAAGTAAAAGTATATTTTATCTTTTAACTTATATTATTATAAACTTCTTCTTATTAATTACTATTATTAGATAGTTGTTTTTAATATAATTATAATTATTTTTACTAACTTTTTATAATTATAACTATTTTAAAAATAATATTAAGAGGCTAAATATCTTTAGATTTATATAATAGAAGTTATAAAGAAATATTAAAAAAGTTTTTAAATTTAATATTTTATATTATATTAAATTTATATTATAACTTTTCTATTAAACTCGATATTTTAATATTTTCTTATATTAGTAATAAATTAATATTTCTTCTACTTTATATTTATCTATTTTAGTAATATTAATAAATAATAAAGGTTTATTATATTAATTAGATAATAGATTATTAATTACTTTATATAATTTATTAATAAAGAAAATATTATAAATTCTTATTATATTAGATAATTCCAAGTAATATAAATAATTAATCTTTTTTAGAATCTTGAAATATTTATTTATAAGATAATCTAGCTTCTTTAATAATTACTAAATAGATGAATATTATATATCTAATTAAATATAATTACTAATTTAGAAATCTTTTAATTAATAATATTTATTAGTTTAATAAATTATATACTTTTAAATAATTTAAATAACTAAATAAATATATTCTAATACTTTATAGTTATAATAAATATAAATATATATATTCTAAATATTAAAATTATTAATAAATAAATATTTAATTTACTTCTAATTTTATATAATTTTAAAAATATATTTATAAAATATTTTAAAAAGAGATAAATTATTAAAAGAAAAATATAATAATATTAATTATATATAATCTATTATAAATAGGAATTTAAATTAGTTATTTTAATAATAGTTTATAAAAAGTTATAATTACTTTTATAAATACTAATTATAAATTTCTATTTATTTATTAGTTTAAAGATAATCTATTATAAATAGTTTTATTTTAGTTTTAAAGATATTATTGAATTTAGTTTAAAAGAAGGAAATAAATTATAGTTTATAATTAGAAAGTATAATTATTAGTAAACTATAATAATAATAAATATATATAATATAGAGTTTAGTTTATTTTTAAAAAGTAATAGTTTTATAATATAGAATTATAATTATCTATTTATTTAACTAGTTAATAATAATTAATATATTATTATATTTATATTTATCTTTATTAAAACTATAATAATCTATAATAATATATTCTTATATATATATTAGAATTAGTAATAAATAAAGTAAACTAAGTATTTTATTTTTAAAAACTAAACTATAATAATATATATAATAATTATAAATATATATTATAATATTAATCTATATTATATACTAATAATAATCTATAAGAAGTAACTAAGTCTTCTTAATATTTAAATAAATTATAGTTATTAAATTATATATTTTATAAATAAGAAGGGTTTTTAAATTCTTAGTATTAAGAATAATAAAATAATTATTATATAATAATAAACCTTCTTTGATTTCTAACTTAGTAATTAAACTACTTACTTTTATATTAACTTTTAAAATATAAAGAGAATTATACTTTTAATTAGTTTATAATATATATAAAATTAAATTAATAAAGTTTATTAATATTAATATTATATTAATTTTAAATAATATTTCTTTAAAGTTAAATTTTAATTAAAAAGCTAAAATCTAGAAATTAAATTATATATCTTTAAATAATTATTATATATATTATTACTTCTTAAATTTATTTTATAAGTCCAATTTATTGATTTTATAAATTAAAGTATTAATTATAAAGTTTTCTTTATTTAGATAATATATAATAAAGAAATAATAATTAATTAGAAGTTTAGTTTATTAGATTTAGTAAATATTAAAAGCTTTAATAGTTATAAAGTATTCTAAAACTTTATAATTTATATAAACTTATATTTAATATAAAGTACTTATAAATTTAATATATTAGTTTATAAATAACTTTATAATTACAAGTATTTCTTTATTATAAACTTTATAATTAAGTTTAATAAATTATATTATTTTTAAGAAATAGATTATTAAAAACTAGTTATTATTATACTTTTATAAAAGTATATTTATAATAATATTATTAGATATATTAGTTTCTAATATATAGAAGAGATTATAATTATAATATTTTAAAAGTAAAATAAAAGTTAATATCTTTTTCAAAGTATTAAATAACTATTAATAACTAATATTAAAGTTAAAAAAAATAGTTACTTTTATTAAGTTAATTAGAGGTTTTATAATAATATCAAAATTATAAATAAATTATTAATAGAAATTATAAAAGTTTAAAAAAGATTAAACACTTTTAATAATAATTAAATATCTTTATCTTTAAATTATAAAGACTTTTTCGAGATTAACTTTAATACTATTAATTAAGATAATAAATCTAAAATATTTTATATATTTAATATTAAATTCGTATTTCTTTAAATTAGTTTATAAATTTATATCTTTAAATCTTTAAAATACTATAATAATATAAACTATATATTTAAGTTTATCTTCAAAGTAAATTAAAATATCATTTAAATATATTATATAAAAAATATCAAGAAAATTAAATAAAATATTATTTATATAATATTAATATATAATTAAATTATTAGTTAATCTAAAAAATATAACTTTATATTTATATATATTATATTAAATATAAAAGATAATATATTCTTTAAAGATTAAGTTTATATAAATATAATAGAATATTTAATAGATATTTAATTTAGTAAAGATTTTAACTTTCGAAAATCTAGTTAAAGTCTTATTAATAAATAATAATAAATATTAGTTTTTATAAATAAGAATATTTAATATTTAGAAATCAATATATAAATATAAAGAATTATTAGATTTCTTTATAAATAAAATAAAGGTAATAAAGAATATTTAACTTAATTTAATAAAGTTTTTTATTAGATTATTTATAATATATTCTTTAATTACTTTTAGCTTTTCTAATAATATCTTATAAAGTAGATTATATTTAAAAGCTTTCTTATTATCACTTTTCAACTAAATCTTATAATTATATAAATAATAAAGTAGAAGAATATTTAACTTAGTTTTAAAAAATATATAGATATATATTATATATTTAGTTAGTATAAATAGTTTAAAATTAATATTTATAAAAGAATATAATATAGTATTATAATTTATTAAAGTTAATAATTATATAATTAAGATAATAAAGTTTTATTTAAAAATCTACTATTCTTTATATTAATTAATAAAGCTATTTACTTTATATAAAATAATAATAAAAAGTTTATTATTATTATTATTCTTATAAATATATATTATAATAATAATTAAGATTATATATATCTTAATAATATTTAGTTTCCTTTATAATAGTAAAACTTAAAAAAGTTTAAAAAGTTATTAAGATAATATATTATTAAATATAGAAACTAATAATTTAATTAACTTTAACTTCTTCTTTATATAATTAATTATATTTTTAATAGAATTCTTATAAGATAATATTAATAGTTTTATATAATTATAAAAGTTAAAAAATATAATTTATATAATAGATATATCTATAAATAAAAAGTTAATATACTTTATTATAATAGTTACTTTATTAATAAAATATACTTTTTCTTTATATAATTTTAATTCTTAGTTTTCTAATTTAAATTTTAAATTATATTAAGTTATATCTTTTTAATAGATCTTATTAATCTTATCTAGTTTATATTATAATATATTAATATTATAGTTTCTAATATAGATTATTATTAAAAGTAAATCTTTTAATTAAATAAAGTATTATTAAATATAATTAATTAGTATATAATTCTTTATAAGTTATTTATAATCTAGTATTATAATATAACTATTTAAATAGATAATTAGAAAGAGAGTAAATAATTAAATATAATTATTAATTATAAGATTAAATAAAGTATAATAAATAATTAATAATCTATTTATATTATTATATTTTTTAATTTATAAAAATATCTTTAAATATTTAATTATAAATTTAAAATTATAATAAAGTTATTATAAAAAGAAAATATTAATTAAAGTAAATATATTAACTTTAAAGTTAATAAGAGTATTAATTTAATAAATAATATTATTCTTTACTAGTTTATATAATATTATTAAATAGTTCTTATTTATAAATTTTATTAAATTCAAATATTTTATATCTCTTAATTTATCTAAAAAGAAGTTTTTATCTAAATATTATTTTTTATTATTAGAGTTATTAATAATTAAATAAAGATATAATAAATATAGAAGTGATTAAATAAAAATTAACTACTTTCTTTTTAGCTAAAAATCTCTTTTTCTTTTATAAAGATTCTTAATTAAAAAAGAATAATATTAATTATATTAATTAATAATAAAGAATAATTCTCAATTAATACTCTTTAATTAATTCCTTTAACTAATTTAATTCTTAATTAATTCTTTTAGTTATTTAGTTAATAGAGTATTATTAATATAATTATAATAATTAATTGAGATATTATTAAATTTTATATAAAGTAATAATTATATTATTAAATTAACTATATTAGTTAATTTCTATTAATATAATTATTAGGTTAAATAATACTTTCTATAATATATCCTCTAGATTATAACCTTGAACTATACTAAGAAAAGGAAAGAGATTAATAAATAAAATAATTTCTAATATCCTTTTTTAAAGATTATATATCTAGTAAATTACTTTTATTTTTAATTAATTTTCAAAGAGTTTTATTTTAATAAGTATAATTTAAATTATTTATAATTATCAAATAATTATTTCAATTAATAATACTATAATTAGAAGATTGAATATTTATTAGAAATATATTTATAAGCTTTTAGTTAACTTAATAAATAATTATTAATTAGAATTATTTATTTTAGATAATTATTTTTATTATTATTATCTTAGTTAGAACTAGTTTTAATAAATTGTTATTATAATAATAAGGTTTTAAAGTAAACTTCTAATATACTTATAATAGAAATATTTCTTCTATTTATATAATATATATATATTATATATAATATAGTATTACTATTACTTTCTATTTATTTTTCTTCTAGTTTTTATATTTAAAATTATAATTATTATACCTTCTAAATAGAATTGTTCTAATATAAATAAAAAGAATAAAGATAAAGATAATTATATATTAAATAATATACTAAATCGTTATATTAATATATATTCTATTAAATATATTTTTTATAATCAAATAATATAAAATTAACTCTCTATATATTCTCAACTATTTAGAGATATATATTATAAGACTAATATAAATAAGTTTAATTCTTTTTATCTTTGAATTTTATATTTTCTAATTATAAAGTAGTTTTACTTTTAATTAAGTTTAATAAAGATATTTAGAATTTTATTATTTAGATATTATAAATAAGTTTAATTTTTATTTTATTTTTTTAATCTTTTTATTTTTTAATTATTAATCTTTTTTATAATTAGATTTAAATAGACTCTCTTTACTTTTAATTATTATAATTAGTTTCTACTTTTAATTACATTAATTATACTCTTATTAATATATTAAAAAGATTTATTAGATTATCTTCTTTTTTCAATTATATAGAAATTAATCTAATCGATTTTATATTTTAAATAGTTAATAAAGAGTTTATATCTTTATAATCTTATAAATTTCTTTATAATTTTCTTTTTTTTATTTTAAATATAACTATTCTGAATATTAAGTAAGTATTTACTTTTCCTTTAAAATAGTAATATATAAAAGTTCTATTTTATTTTTAAAAGTTAAAAAGTTATAAGATATTGATTTTATCTTCTAAAGTTTTATTAAATATATAGTATATATTTAATTTAAATAGGTTTTTTATAAATAACTATTTTATTATTTCTTTAAAATATCTTAATTAAGAGTTTTATTTATATATAAATTAGTTTATTATATACTTTCTATATTCGATAATAAGTTAAACTAAATAATATATAGATATTTATATTTAATAATATATTTTTATTTTTTTTATTAATTAAATTAATTCTCTTTTAAATTCTATATCTATTTATAAAGAGTTTTATTTAACTAATTTACTTGAAAGTTAAATAATACTATTATTAACTACTTTTTAATTAAGTTATAATGATTATTATTTATAATCTAATATAAATAATCTATTTAATAATAATATTACTAAGTTATTTAAAACTCTTTAAAGTTCTTATAAAAATTCTTATTCTAATCTTAATCTAATTAATCTTATAAATAATTTTAAAGATATATTTTTAAATAATCTTATTAAAGTCTCTTATAATAAATATAAAATTAAGACTCTTTATATTAAATAATAGAATTAATTTAACTTAAATAAATATAAAGAAAAGTATTTTATTTTTTATAAAGTTTATACTTGAAATACTTTTTATAATAATAAATAAAGTATTTATTATAATTATAAGTATTTTAAAAAATTTAAAAGATATTAAATTTATAAAATAAAAAAGTATTAATTTATTTTAAAAGAATTTTTATTTCTTATTTAGATTTTATTAATTAAGTTTAAGAAGAAAGTTCTAAAGAAAATAATATTCTATATTTTATTATAATAAGTTTATTAACTTTATTTCTAAGAATTTATAAAGACTAAAGTATATCTTTAATATTAGATAAAGGCTTTTAGAATTAATTTTAATAATAATTCTTTAAATAATAAAGTTAAGAAAGAAAATATAAAGATAAAAGAAAATAATAATAAGAATAATAAATTTAAAGATAATAATATTTTTATTTTATTTAAAACTCTTATTATTTCTTTTAAAAGTCTTTATTATATAAAGAATTTTAATATATTTTCTACTTTTCAAGATTCTTCTTATAATAATATACTCTTTATATTTTATATTAGAATAATAAATATATTTTAGTTAATATAGATTATTATCTTTAATAATATTTATAAATAAAATTCTATTTTCTATTTTTATTTTAATTTTATAAATAAATTAAATTTATTTTATTTTTTTTTAAATATACTTTTTTATTACTCTTTATATTTAAAATATTATTATTTTTATAAATATTTTAATAACTTTATTTAATTAAAATCTTTTTAATAAATAAACTTTATTTATTTTTTAAAGATTTTATTATAATATTAATTACTTTATTTATTCTTTAAATTCTTTGAATATATTTAAATTATTAGTTACTTCAAATTTATATAAAATATAAATTAAGTTAATTATAAAGTTAATAGTAAATAGATTCTTTATAAAGAAAATAAAGATATTAATAATAATTAAATTAAAGTAATAATTAGATTCTAGAGAAATAATTTAAGATAAATTCTTTTAGTTTTTATAAACTTAATTTAAAAATTAGTTTTAAAAATTAAGTTTATTTTAAATTTAAAATCCTTTTATATTTATAAAATATATAAAAAGTATTCTAAATTACTTTATATATAGTTTACAATATTATAATATTATATTTTTAAATTAGAATTCTTATTTATATTCTTTTATATATTATCTTAGATTATTTATTTATTAGTTTATATCTTTCTAGATATTAAATTTATTAAAGTATATTTTATAAGATTATCTATTTATTAGAGTATATTTCTAATATAATTAGTATTTTTTAGTTATTATACTTTAAATTTTTAAAGATAAGTTAAAAGAAATAAAGTAAAGTAAATTTTTAAATAAAAATTTTAATAGTTTTTTAGAAAATCAATTAATTTAATCTAACTTTCTTATAAGTCTTAAATATAAATTTATTAATAAATATTTGTTTTAAAGTTATAAATCTAATAAAAATATTAATAAATAAAAAATTAGTTAAAGATTATTAATTACTAAATTAAATTTCTTAATTTTACTTTTTATATCTTATAAGTTTAAATAAATATAAAAATATTTAAACTATTAATATATAAAGTTCTTAATAAAACTATTAACTAATATATCCTTAGTAAAAAGATAAATAATATTAAATAATTTCTTTATATATTCCTATCTTAACTATATATTTTAAATATTAATATATTATAATTTAGTTAAGATTTATTTATTTTCTTTTATTATTAATCTTATTATTTAAATATTATTATAATAAATAGTAATAAGTTTAGAAATAATTAAATTAAATTCTTTTAATAATCTTTTTATAATTATAGTTTCTTTAATAGTTCACTTTATATTAAGTAACTTAACTTTAATTATAAATATTATTACTATATTTTATTTTAATATTTTTTAGATAATCAATTTATTATATAATAATATTATATACTTTTAAAAAGATTACTTTGTTTTATTATTATTAGTAAAAAATATATTTAAAGTAATAAATAGTTATAATAAATAATCTATATTATATTTTATAATAAGATATTTTATTCTTTATAAATAATTGATATAATAATCTATTACCTTTAAATAATCTTCTAATAGATTAGTTAGAAAGTAAAAGAATTATAAAACTATAAAAATAATATTTATATATAATATAATTATAATATATAAAATTGATTTTACTTTCTTTTAATACTTTTTAACCTTCGATTTTATTATAACTCCTTTATTTTTCTTAAACTTTATAATTAATAATAAAGTATTTAAAAGATTATTCTTTATAAAATTAAATTTCTAATTAATCTTCTTAATATAAATATTATAAACTAATTATAATTTCTTTTAAATATAGTTTCTAATTATTTATATCTTTAAAAACTATTTAATATTACTTATCTTATATAATTTATATATAAAATAAATACTATTTATAATTCTTTTAACTTCCTTTTTATAACTCTTATTATAAATTATCTAGATATTATTTATAAAAAATAGTATTAATATTTTATAATCTTTATTAATTAGTATACAAAGCTTATTTAAATATAACTTTATTTCTAATCTAATTAAGATTTTAATAAAATCTTTAAATTATATTACTAAGAAGTTTTGAAAGTTATAAAGAGTATAATTAATAATTATAATTATATCTTTAACTTTATATTTATTTAAAAGATAATATATAATTAGTTTTTTATTTAGATTATATAATATATTTATAAAAATATTAACTATATTATATTATTTCGTTTTAAAATCAAACTTAGTAATTATAATTATAATTATATAAAAAGAATAGAATATAAATATTATAGTATATATCAATTTAATTATACTTTTAATTTAAAGATTATTTCTTATTATAAAGTATAATCTATATTTAGTTATAAATTTATCTTGATTAATTTTATATATAAATACTTATTTAAAAAAGATTAAACTTATTATAATTAAACTTCTTAAAACTTCTCTTTATATATTATAAGATTTAAAGTTATTTATTTCTTTATTATAATAAGCTTTAAATATTAATTCTAATAAATAATTTTTAAGATCTTAGTAATATTTAAATATTTTAAATATTTAGGTTTTATAGATTTTAAATAATTATAATAATTCTATTATAAGTTTCTTAGATTTATTTATAATTATTACTATTATTATATTATAAAGTATTATAAAGTTTTCTTACTCTTTATTTTTATTTATATTTAATTAATCAAGTTAAAATATATTATAGAAATTATTAAGCTTCTTAATACTTTATTTAAATAATTAAAAGATAATTATATTAATAAAGATATTAATAATTTTATTATTATATTAAAAATAATATCTTTTCTTTCTTCTTAATATATTAATTAAACTAGATAGTTAAAAAGTAAATAAACTTTAATTAATTTTATTAATTCTATTTATTTTTCTTATTAAGATTTCGATTATAAATCTTAATCTTTTAAATAGTAATTTAATTATTAGTATATTTAATAATTAATTATTATCTAATTCTTTAAAATAAGATTTAATCTAATTTCTTTTATATAATTAATTACTATTATATAATATATATATAAAGTTATATAGTTTATTTTCGATTTAAAGAGATATATATTTAAATACTTTTTTATTTAAATTATCTTTATATTCTCTATAAAATATATTAATTATATTAATATATTCAAAGTCTATTTTATTTCTAAGTTTAGAGATCTTCTCAATTATTAATAAATTTAAAAGAATAATAGTATTTAATTTTAAATTCTTTATTTTAATCTTTTTTAAACTTTATTTATTATTAATAAAGTTTATTACTTTTATACTCTAAATTTAATTTAAGATAATTAAAGTTCTATTATCTCTTTAATCTTTAAATTAATTATTAAAGTTTTATATATCTAGACTACTTTTATTATTATTTAGATATAAGTTATTATTCTTTAAATAAATATTATTAAAAAGTATCTATTTATTACTATTAAGTTTCTTTATTTCTAAAACTTATTTATAATAATTCTATTTAATAGTATTTTCTAAAGCGAACCTTTTAATAAATAAAATAAGTTTAATAATATTATTATTTTCTAATATAGATTTATTTAAGTTTTTAGTAATATTTATATTAAAAGTTTAAATAAAGTTATTTAATAATTCTTTTAAAGTTGATTTTTATTTCTTAATTATTTTAAAATAAATAATATTTTTATTAAACTAAATATTTCAAATAATAATAATTCGATTAAATTTTAAAACTTATATTCTATAGATTAATATACTAAATATATAATCTATTAGATATTTAAAATATATTCTTAAATTTATTTTATATTACTTTTTATTTATCTATATTTCTTATTCTTTATTAAGAAAGTAGATATAGTAATTAAAATAGTAAATATTATTCTAATTAGAATATAAGTTAATAGTAATTAATATTATTAATACTAGATTATATTAATAAAAGTACTATTTAAACTAATTATTAAAAACTTTATTTAAGATTTTAAATTTTTATTATTATAAAGAATTAATATTATATAAATAAATAATTATTTATATAATTTTAAATTATAAATTTATAAAGAGTTTTATTTAAGTTTATATTTTTATTACTTTAATAATAATCTTTTAATTTATATACTTTATTATATTATTTGATTTATAAATATAAATTAATAATAACTCTATCTTAATTCTTTTTATTTTAGTCTATTATTTAAATTTAATATAACTATTAATTCTAATTATTAATATATTATTATTTTATTTAATAATATATATTAATAAATAATATTATTATTTTATTTATACTTTAAAATTAGTAATAATATAAAATACTTTGTAATAAGTTTTATTAACTAATAAGATCTTAAAGATCTTATTACTATATAATTCTTTAATTAATAATAATTAAGAATATCTATTAAATAAAATTAGAAAGTCGAATAAATCTTATATAATCTTATAAAAAGGTTTTAGTAGTTATTAGTTCTTTAAGTAACAATTAATAATTTACTTTATATATATTTTTATATAATATTTATAATCGATTTTAAAGATCTTTTTAATTTTTATATTTTTTACTTTATTTACTAAGTATTTCAAAGTTTTTTATTCTAGATATCTAATATAATTATATTATATTTATATTATATCTATTTTATTAGATAATAAGTTATAAGATCTTTTAAATAATTTATTAATCTTATAATAAATAGTTAAATATATTATTATAATTTAGTTTATAAAGATATTATTTAATATATTTAAATAGAAAATAACTTTTTTAAATTAAAAGAAGATTAGATTAAACTTTTATATAAAAGATATAATAATTATACTTTTCTTTAATATATTATATTTTAAAATATAATTAAGTTTATAAAACTATAAATTTATTTTAGTTAGTTAAAACTTTAAAATAATATTGATATAAAAACTAGAAATAAAAGTTATATTAATTAAAACTAAATTCTTAATTTTAAATTCTTTCGATCTAATAAAGATATTTTTAATAATATAGATTTTTTATCTAATAATTAAAAGTAATAAAGTTCTATATTTAATAAAGTTATTATTATTAAACTTAGTAAATTTCTTATTATCTAATAAAGAAATATTATTAATTAAATATATAATATTATAATTATTAAAGAGAGTTAAATTAACTAAATAATACTTTTTAATAATAATTAGAATAGAATATATATTAAGATTATTAGTTTATATAAAAGAAAGATAAATAATTATTATTATTACTTTTCTAAAAAATAAAGATAATAAACTATTTATTATTAATATATTAACTAATAAAATCTCTTTATTTTTTATAACTTTTCTAATATTATCTTATTTAAAGTTCTTAAATCTCTTTTTAACTTTTTTAATATTATTAATATTAAAGTTTTTCTTAATTAGTTTTCTTTATAATATATTTTTAAATATATTATAATTCTCTAGTTTCTAAAAATATTTATTATTTAAATTTAAAAACTACTTTTTAAAATAATAAAAATAAAGTTTATTTTAATTAATTAAATTAACTTTATTAAAAGAGATTATAATAGTTATTAATTTTATTATATTATTATTAATAGTTATTATATATATATTTTTTCCTTTTAATTTATATACTTTATCTATTAATTAAACTTTAAAGAGATTAGTTACTTTATTAAAAATTATAATTAGTTTTCCTTATTCTTATTTTTAATTAATATATTTAAACTCTTTATTTATTTAAATTAATTTGAATTTAACTTTAATTACTTTTAAAAAGATAATTATAATAAATATATTAAAAGTTTTATTTAGATTATAAGTTTATATTTTATTAAAAACTCGAATTTATTTTTAATACTAATCTAATAATAATTCTTAATTATAATAAACTTAGTTAAGTATTTTATTATATTCTATTTAAATATTAAGAATAACTAATAATTTATTTAATATAAAATATTCTTTAAATAAATAAATATAACTTTGAAAACTAATCTTATTATATTTAATATTATAAAGGTTTTAATTAATTAAGAAGTTTTTATTAATTATAAACTTAATTTATTTAAAAATTATTAAGAAAGCTTTATAATATTAATTAAATTTAAGTTTTTAAAAATAATAATCTTAGTTTAAAGATAAATACTCTTTTCTAATATTTATAATAATTAGATAAGCTAATAAAGAAGAAAATAATAGTTAAAGATTAATAGTAAAAAAATTAATATTAGTTAATCTAATTATTAATTAACTATTATTATCTATTCTAATTATTATTATATTATTAGTAGTTAATTAAATTACTAATATATTAGATAAATATTAATAGAATTAGATTAACTAATTATATTTAATTATTTATTAAATATAAACTTTGTTTTTTATAGATTTAAAGAAAACTACTATTAATAGTATTATAATAAATTAATTAATATTAAGTTTAAAATCTAGTTCTAATTTAATTAATATACTAATTAATCTATTATAAACTTTAAGATTAATTAAGTATTAAATATATTAAGTTTAAGTTTAGCTTCTTAGTTTTATAAATTATATTAATTATTATTAGTAATTATATAATTTAATATTACTAGTCTTTTTAAAGTAAGATATTATAATTAAAGAAAGAAGTTAAAGTAAAAGTAATTATATAAAAGATAATTAAAAGAGTAATTATTTATAGTAATTAGTAGATAGATAATTTTATAAAAGAATTTATATTAAATTAGACTTATAATTATTAAGATTATTAATAACTAGATAAAGATATAATAGATATAAAAGTGATTAAATAAGAATTAATTACTTTCTCTTTAATTAAAAATCTTTTTTTCTTTTATAAAAATTCTTAATTAAAAAAGAATAATATTAATTATATTAATTAATAATAAAGAATAATTCTTAGTTAATACTCTTTAACTAATTCCTTTAACTAATCTAGCTTTTAGCTAGTTCTCTTAGTTATTTAGTTAATAGAGTATTATTAATATAATTATAATAATTAATTAAAATACTACTAAATCTTATATAAAGTAATAATTATATTACTAAATTAACTATATTAGTTAATTCCTATTAATATAATTATTAAATCAAATAATACTTTCTATAATATTTACTTAGTTATTCTTTAATTAGTATATATATATAATAGCTTTTACTTTTATTTCTAATAATATATTTTCTTCTTTAAACTCTTTTAATATATCTTTATATTTCTCAATCTTATTTATTATATAGCGGGAAGTTTAAATATAATATATAAAAGAAAAAAAGCTTTTTAAATATTTATTTATTTAAATAAATAAAGTAACTGATTAAAATATAAAGAAGAAATATTAAAGTATATTTATAAGTAATTATAATTAGTTTTTAGATATATTTTATAATATTTTTTATAATATATTAATAGTAAAAGTAATAGTAAAGTTTATAATAAATTATTAACTTTGAATATAAAATATAATATAATTATAATAGTTAATTATAATTATTATAACTTTTATAAATAGTTTATAGATTTTCTTTATAATTATAATATTTATATTATCACTATTAATAATATAAAGAATTATAATATCTTCTTTATAATTTTTATTTATAAAATAGTTTATTAAAAAATATATTTGATAATCTTTATTAAATTTATAAATAAAGTTGATTCACTTTTTAATATTACTTTTAAAGTAATTATTATTATTACTCTTATTAATTAAATTAATTAATAATTCAAACTACTAATAAAATAGTTTAAACTTAATATTATCCTTTTAAATTAAATAATAATAAATATTTTATACTTTTTACTATTTAACTAAGTTTATTAGAAAATAAGTAATATTTTTAATTAATAAATTAGAAGTATATATATTATATATATAGTATCTTTTAATAAATTATAATATTAAGCTTTTAATTTAATTAATAATATATTAATATTTAGAATTATTATTTATAAAGTTATTAATATATTAATATATCTAACTTTTAATTATTTTCTTCTATATATAAATAAAAGTTTCTTAGTTATTAAAAAGCTTAGATTTTAAAAAGAGAATTTTAATTAATATATAAGTTATTAAAACTAAGATTAAAGTTTAATAAATAACTTATAGTTATTATAAAGCTAGAGTTTAAGATATATTATAAGTTATTATTATATTATATTTAATTATAAGTTATAATAATAATTATTATTTTATTTTATTTATAAGTATTATAAACTAAATTTAGATTTATTATATTTGTTTTAATAATATATTAATTATTAGATTAGAAGAGATTAAAAAAGTTATTATTAATAGATTAATAATAAAAGAAGCTTTTTAAATATCTTTATCTTTTTAATATTATTCTCTTTATAAATAAATATTAATATTTTAAATAAAGCGAGTAGTTTTTAATTAATATAAATAAATAGATATAAAAGATTTATTCTTATTATATTCTAAAGATAATTTATCTTCTATTTAAAATAATATTTAATTAGACTTAATAAGTTCTTAAATATTAAATTAAGTTTCAAAAAAAAAGATTAAAAAGCCTTTTTATTATATAAAGATTTAATTAAAAACATTAAAGAATAAAGTGTATAAATATTTTAAAGAAGGTATTTAAAATATAAATATTATTAAATTAAGTTTTTTAGAATTTAAGCGAGTTTATAAATAAAGAGGGTAAATACTATATATTAATAAAGTTGAAATAAATCTACTTTTATTATTTAGAGAATTTTAATAATTTGAAAGTAAAGAGGGATTATAATATTAATATTATTTAAAAGGTTATTAATATAGTTAAAAAGGTAATTAAGTTGTAAATAATATAACGAGATTATTAATAAAAGTATTAAATAACTTTAGAATTTATAATTATAGAACTAAGAAGAGTTTAAAATTAAAAGAGTTTATATATAGTAAAAGATTATATATAGTTAATATATATATATTAAGTTATATAACCTAGTATATAATTATTATTATAATATATTTATCAAAATCGTTATACTAATTATAATCTTATTACTTAGTAGAAATCTTTTATATTAATTTAATTAAGTTTATTCTAAGTTTAATATTTTAGTATTTTAAAAATAAAATATTATATTTATTATATTATATTAAAGTTATTTAATTATATAGTATTTATTTTTTTAACTTTTTAGTTTATTATATAATTTATTTAATAACTTTCTTTTTAATTTCTTTAATTATCTTCAAATACTTTGTTTTTAAAACTTTTAATAAATTTATAAATCTTTAATTTATTAATAATTATAACTTTTTAAAACCTTCTTACCTTTAATTTATATTTTATTATTATTCTAAGTTTATATTTTACTATTATTCTAAACTTATATTTTATTTATAAACTAATAATATAAACTTAAAGCTTATATAATAAATTTATTAATTTTAGTTTTTATTTAATTCTAAATACTTCTTTAATTAAATAATTAATATTTCAATTTACTAGTTTATTTAATTGATTATTATATTTATTTCTATTCTTATCTTTATAAAAAAGTCTTATAATCTAATAAAAAAAGAATATAAGATTCAAGACAATTAATTGAATAATAAAGCTATTTCTATAGCTAATATAAAAGAGTAGGTCTATATAATATCACCTCAAGTCTATAGTTTAATGATAATCAAGCTTTACTGACAAACCTATAAAGTACTGGATCACTATTGTGAGTCTGGTGCCCGGGGTTTTGGTGAAGCAAACCACAATATCTTTATTTCTAACAAAAGTATTGCTTTCGCAGTCTGAATCACCAAAGAATCGTTTCGTTGTTTGTAAACGAATCACCACAGCGTTGCTATTCACAAATAAATGACAGTGATGTTCTATGCCTGTTCTCTGTTTGTTCAGTGCCTGTTTCCTGCTGGTCTGATTTAGCAACAGTCACAGACAGTACCTCGAAATCGTCCATATATTGATTCATCCTCGCAGCATAGTTACTTTTGAAATATCAGTAACCTTCATTGATTAAATCAGAGCAGCCTTCGGTATTCATTCAACCAAACCAAAATGGCTAGCTCCAAAATCGCCACGGCACTTCGCCAGACTCTCAAGACAGACATTCCTTTACCTATCAAATCCGGGCAGTTTATAATCCGCCTTTTCAGGTCCTCTGATGTCGAGGCCTACCGCGCTATGTTCGAAAAGGACCCAAACGTCGAAGCTATAGTTCGGACACTCCGGAGAGTAATTTCTGAACCAAAATTCAGTGATCGCATCTTACTAGCCATTTTTGATACAAATCCCGACGGCACCGAGAAATATTTTTGCGGCCAAATTGGCCTGTATCTCTGCAGAAAATGGCCTTTTTTTATATGCTCCTACAATATCACAAAAGTCGAGGAAGATCGTATTAGGGAGCTCATAAAGATATTTATGAACTTCTGGTGGAGCCTGCCGGAAAAGATATCCTCTGGTAGTACCGGCCGGAACTCGGAAGAGTTCGTATTTGCAGATACTTTTGATGCTCCAGGGAGAGAAAGACTTGCAGATTCAGACTTCTACTTTCTTTACAGAAAACCAAGTGGGGAAACCTGTTATGCGGCAGTACTCGATAGCATGAAAACTAAGTATCAGGAGCATCGCCAAGATTGGCTTGATGAGTATGAGAAAATAGAATAAGGAATTATGAGGCTTTTGGGATAGTTTCTGGATGACCCCGAAAGGAGCCTGAATCAGCTGCGAGATTTTTTTTACAACTCTTCAAAAATATAATAAACTTCTTGAGTACAATGCTTATATGAGATATAACCAGCGAATAATTCACAATATAGAAGCAGTGAAAAGTATGAAAACAGGAGTTGAAGTCACATTTCGATAAACAAGAAAGAAAATAATACTTATATAATATAATATTATTATCTTAACAGTGAGTTAATAAAATATTACAAGAACTTAGACAGTGTCGATATTATCTATATTAGTTAAATATATATTGTAGTTTATATATAAATTAAAACTATTTATAAATAAATTAAGAAATTAATTATTAATAATTTATTACTTTTAATATTTTTATAATAATACTTTTTATAATATTAAATAGAAGCGAGGTGAATCTGGATCAACTCTCTAAAAGAGGTCTAACGCAGTCGTTAGATAAGAACTAACTTATCAGAGCTCTATATCGTGCAGTATCAAGACATCGGTATATACATACTATTCAGGGCGTGGAGCTTAGGAAGGCCAGACACTGAGATACACAACGGTTTGAAGGCTCTTCATTGGGTCGAGGTGTGACGACATGTAGGACAGGCCTTTGCGACCGATATGCCATACCCCTCACAGCTTGAAGCCAATATAGCCTGAAGCCAATGCAGCCTGAAGCCAATGCAGCCTTGAATATATATCTAGTACACGGTCAATTGGTGATGAGATTCTGGTTTTTGTAACTCTCGATATGTCTTCTTTTACACGTTTTGTTGGCTCTTTCCTGCTCCTTACTAACCTAGCCACGTCATCCGTCGTTGTGCGAAAGACATATAGAGGCCCTACAGGTTATGAGGTCGATTTTTCCTACACCAATGTATCTGTCAGCTCCGTACTTATTGGCGGCAAATTGAAGCCTTTTACCGACAAGTACCATACGACCACTCAGTACAGTGAAGCCTACACTCCCTATGAATATAAACCGGGCGACTTCCCAGTACAGCTCGATATACTTGGCGACTATGGTCCAGGTGGTAACTGGTCCGGGTTCCCTATGACTAGCCACGGCAACGGAACCTTTTCCTTGACGCTGCCATTGCCTTCCGGCACTTACACATACGCTTTTCTGCTCGATTGCGAGTACGGCCCGAACTGTACTACCGCCAACGGAAAGTACATTGTCGATCCGGATAACAAGCCCTTTGAGACAGCAGGAAATACTGTACTTTACTCTGTTGTCCAAGTCCCTTATGATAGCAGATTCCAGTACACCGATGAACTAGATCTTAATTTTGATTTCGCCCTGCCTGTGGCTGAGAAGTATCGTGGAAAGATCATTGCTGAGACTTATCTATCTCCCGAATCTATAGTCCCCAAGACAGATATTCACGACTTCGCCATCTATCTCCCCAACGGTTATAACTATACGGACAACCACCGATACCCTATCCTCTACCTATCCCACGGCGGAGGCGAGAATGCGGGAGCCTGGCCTAACAATGCCAAGATGGGTAATATCATGGACCGTCTTATCATCGAGGGCTATATTGAACCGACTGTTGTCGTTATGCCCACCTTCTATTATCTCGTGAATGGCAGCACGCCAGGGTCTCCCAGTTCCGCAACCCCTAACTACATTACTATCCGCGAAAAGTACATGCAGTACTTATTCCCTTATATCGAGGCAAACTACCCTGTTGGTGGTGATCCATCGCGTCGCGCCTTCGCAGGTCTCTCGCTGGGTGGCGCCTTGACTTATGAGATGTACATCAACGCTACAGATTACTTTGGCTATTTCAATATCATGTCTGGAGTGTTGTCACCTAATGCACCTGCATCTTTGTACATAAATGCAAGTATGGTTGAGGCAAATCCATCTCTCGCAAGTAGAGGTATCTTAGTTGGCTTCGGTCTCTACGACATCGCGTTTGACGACTGCAGAAGATTACAGTCCGCATTCGATGAAATTGGTATTGGCTATATCAGTAGAGTGGTGCCGTACGGAAGTCACTTCTTCAACACCTGGCAAGATATCCTTTGGACCTTTGGCAGGTTTGGTCTCTGGAAGGAGCGACCGTTCAATCGAAGCACCACCCGCGAGTGAGAAGTCGAGAAAGGTTTGACGCAAGTTCATCAGCACTGATATTCATAATTGTTGCAATAAAGATTCGCTTGAATACAGAAGGATATTCCCGTACAAGAGGTTCTATAGCTGGTTCTACAACTGTAGCTATAAGAATGGATTTAGATAGGTAATTAGTACAAGAGGATAAGGTCTATATAATAGCCTATCCTCGCCCACTACTTAGAAGAATCAATCCAATCTTTACTAAGTATAATCACCTCCTTTGAGAAGTGATTTATATCAAGGCTTAGTGGATAAACCCACAATAATTGATTCAATTGCCTCTGATCAGGTCACTAGTATCCACCTATAGGTTGCCTGTTAAGATCCTTTTAGCTATATAGATAACCTATCAATATATAGTTTCGTCTCGTTTTAGTGTATAAATAGATGAAAGAGGATAGAGACTGAGAATATTAGAGTCTTCTATTTACCTAGCTTGGGGTTTATAATCTGTATATTTTGAAGATTTTAAGAGTATTCTATTAATAAAGTTATTATTTTAAAGTCATCTCAGATTATAGAGTCTAGGACTATAAAGAGACTACTATTATATATTAACGAAAAAATCATTTAGAATATATAGAAAAGAATCATTCTATATAAGTCCAGAAAACTAAAGGGAATAGTATATCGAGTATACTGTATTCACTATAAGATTATAACGAGACACTAGACAGTAATACTACTTCATAAGTATTTCTTGAGCAGAGCTGAACACCGTGACCTATACTAGCGAAAAAAGTTTGTCTCTATTTTTGTTTTACTAGTATATATATTAACGAACAACGACAGCACTTTGCCGAGCTACATATCATTATTATAGACGCCCTAGGGACCAGTTTACCTAATTTACATTGTCAAAATCGTCCAAGTATAGTGGATTTGGCTATTACAAGTGATATCGCAACGCTAAGGATTACCACAAGAGCATCCACAGAATTCAAAGTAGTGATGACCAAAGGTCACTCGTGCAAAAGGCCGGTTGCCCGCAGCGGGTCGGTTTGCGCCGCGCACCTTGATCTCCCCTTTGTAGGCGCTCGCAAATCCTCGGGGCCGCGGTACCGTAGTTGCTAACCCTCGTCGCCTCTCTCTCCGGCTCGTCGCCCGCCGCTCGACCTCGCGTCGTCGCCGGCGGACCCGCCCTCTTCCCCTCTTGTAATCGCGCCGCGCGCGCTAGTCTCTAAAGTGTAATTGTTTATAATATATAATTATACGGCTAGCCCACAAAGC
This sequence comes from Clarireedia paspali, assembly GCA_026225955.1. Taxonomy (NCBI): domain Eukaryota; kingdom Fungi; phylum Ascomycota; class Leotiomycetes; order Helotiales; family Rutstroemiaceae; genus Clarireedia; species Clarireedia paspali. Next base: position 16,909 of record JANGZZ010000207.1, on the reverse strand, counting down.
GTAACTATTAACATTATATAATCTTGCTCGGGCTCTAGTTTTTTTTACCGGTCAGATGCTTGAGGATCACTATTAAAGATATATAGATTTATTCTATAATCTTTTATATTATAAAAGAATTGAGACAAAAATAAATATATTTTAATAATATCTAGAAAATGAAATTCAAAAATTTGTTAATTAATATTATACTATATAATTTCTAAAAAGAAATAAAATAATTATAATAATTTTAAAATTAAATAAAAATTAATATTATATTATTAATCTTTTAATTATATAAAAGTAAAAGAAATATATAAAGAATTTATTAAAAAAAAATTAAATAAGAAATTATTTAATTCAAAAGATAATATTAAATAATAATTAAATAATAAAATTATTATTAGAATTAAATGTAAATATAATAATTAAAATATTATCAGGAGGTAAGAAATGGGGAAGTGCGGGGAACATGAGGGGTCGAGGTGCCAAAGCGGGGTAGCTGGGTGATAATACACTGGGGACACAACAGTAAGAAGAATATAAAAAAGGGACAACTTAATTATTAAGATAGGCAACAATTAGTTTGTATATCAATCATACCCTACGTTTAACTATCGTTACCCTGAAGACTCTCTTGCGATTCCCTACTAATCCCCATCATCACAAATATCTAGAAAAAATATTTAAATACAAATTAATTAAAATATAAATTAAAAGTATTTATATATAAATATAGTTTCTTTATAAATAAACTTTTATTTATATATAAACTATATTTATTAGCTAATAAACTAGTCTAGTTACAAATCTAGTCTATTAGCTAATAGACTAGCCTATTTATAAAATAGAGAAATTTATATATGGACTGGAACACATGTATTATCAACGCGCCCGACTAAGACACTCAGTGTTCTCCACCGTGGAGTATTCACTTGCGCCCCGGTTGCAGACTTTCCCAAACCTCTTTGTGCCCCCAACTTCTATGAAAAAAGAGAAGTGTATCAGAGCGCATATTTCTAGACCCATGCAAGGAGAGCGCATATTTGATGGCCCAATTGAGTGCCCAGTTCAAAGTGAATGATAGATAGATATGTATCTTAGCCGGCTTCGAATGAGGGGAAGCACATTCAATGAGTTTCCATTCCTTGTGCTAGAAAATGTACAAGGCTTCTTTCACGCATTTTCTCATGAGCTGATGTATCTCGAGCATTCGTATATAATGGTGCTGAACCTCTTCTTGATCATTACGCAGGTATCATCCTATCAATCCAAATCCCCACATCGACAGTAATATCTCCCCCATCTCCTCCCTTCCTCTCAATCCCGAGCCCTACACCCCGTCGCCGCATTTCCTCAGCCGCCTCCCCCAGCTTCACATCAACAACATACGCACCCCTTCCCCTCGCCGCCTCGCTATCAAAACTAATTCTCGCGCAACGATGAGATAGATCAGTTCCATTAACACTTATCGCACAAATTTGCGGATCAAATGGGACATTTTCTTCTGGGAACAGAATGCAGAAAGTAAATGTACCCGAAACAGGGAGAAGAGTTGTGCTTATTGTTACTTTGGGCCGCTTGCGCGGATCAACCCTAAGGGTACTGGACACCACGGCAGCAGATGGAAGGAGGTGGGTTGTTAGGCCTAGGGTGGCGATTTGAAGGGTCGGTATTGCGTGAGAGGAACTGGAAGTGGAGAGGGGGGTGGAATTTGGAGGAGTAGTGAGGATGGGATGCACAGTGAGTATATCCCAGCCGTCTGGCGGGAGAGTGATGATAATTTTATTGGAGGAGGAGTGGACAGATATGGGTTGGGTGATTTTACTGGATGAGAAGGAGCGAATTATATACTCTTTTGAGGAATCAATCCCGGAGAAATTGGAGAGACTGAGAATTTCGGAGATAGGTTTGGACGATGAGGGATTGAATAGGCCGAGGATAGGTGTACCGGACGAGGTAGTTTTTGTACAGACTTTTAGAATTCGATGTTCTTTGTCGCCAGCGTAAGCATATGTAGATTTACTTGGCTTGACAGGAAGCGTAATTGCAGCCATTTTTGAGCCCTGTATATTGTGTAGAGGCCGCGCGATAATGGCGTTAAGGAGTTTGATGTTGTGTTCACCAGGGTTGTCTGTGATGGAGATGAGACCTCCCGACAGACAACGAGCTGCTGCGTGGTAGGACCAGTTGCCTGAATTTTGAGATGAAGATGACTTGGCTTTCATTGAGGTGGTTTGAAACATGTCCCAGTCTGGTATGATACCTTCGAGATGAGTAGTCAAAAGTGAGGCGTGTGCGTTGGTATGAACGTGCCTGCCTATATTAGCATCAACGAGAGGGGTGACATATATAAATGGAGTACCATGGATGTGAATCGGGCTGATTGGGCCAGAAATCATCGGAATTGCGCATAGCAATCTTTTGTTCCATGACTGATGTCTTAGAAGATAGTAGAATTTCAGGAGAGAATATGTTTGATGGGTACTGAGACATACATGAAATCACCTTATTCCTGAAATGCTTTGTTGAAGAGGTATGGATAGCTATCTGGTACGCAGGAATCAAGTCCTGTCTATCGGTGGCGTGTTTGATATCGTCAAGTAACCCTTGGGTGTCTAGTTTGACTGTATTAACACCGCAGTCAACCAGAAAGCTACCCCATGTTAGCTTGAAGATCTCACTGTAGGGTTATGCAGACGAAGCTTACGAGTAAAAGTCATCATAGAATCTGTGCACATCCACACTATCAATTACCCAAATGCCTTCTGCTTTCTTTAGATCAACCCATCTCAGTTTGTACTTCTTTCCAATTTCACTGTCTGGCTCAAATCCTCCCCAGTATCCAAAAACGCCGTGCCAGATACCAACATTTTTCATAAAAGGAAACTCTTTCCTGATCTGGGATACTAATTGTTTGAGACCACCAGGGAAAGACTTCGAGGAAGCTTGCATGCTTTCCAGGCGGTGCTGAAAGACAGTGGACCCGTAAGGAGCAACGGATTGCCAACCATCGTCGATAATAATTGTGGAGGGGTAAATGCCCGATGCGTCTAGATCATGAAGGGCAGCCATGAAGGATTTGCATGTAAGCTCAGGACCAAGTGAGTTCCAGGTACAATATACAAGTTCATTATGGAAGTCATCTCGCATCAGAGTCTTGGACTTGTCTTCAACCTTCAGTGGCTTGCCGTTCCCTGAGCATGTCTTTGTCGCTGCGCTTTGATCTATGAGCTCTTTTGCTCTTGACATCACCATATCAATACCTTCTTCTATCGTGCTACTGACTGCGCAAATCAGCCGCCCATCTTCGGAAGTCTTTTTGTCGTTCCTTCCCAGGGCAATGACATTCCCAGCGTCATCTGACTTTATGGTCATGACAACCCCATCGGTGCTCACAGCTAGCACCACGAAGTGATACCCATCATTCCTCAGGAATGAAAGTAGAATTGCTTCTTCATTCGGAGCCAGCTTGGAAGATCCATGCCGAGGACATAACCAAAAGCTTGATTGTCGGACCAGCGCAAAGTACCTTGTGAAATGTGCTGGGAGACCAATGATGACTTGCTGAAAAGAAGGCTCTTTGGACGACGCCGCTGGCACTGGCACGGAAATTGTCCATAAAGAGGCCATTGAAGATTCAAATACATGTCTTTCGACATTACAGCTCGGGGAAACGCCTTGGATATAATTTTCCAAAGAGGTGGTCGCTGTTGTTGAAGTTGAGGGATGATGGAAAATGAGCTCTCCATCACCAAAGTTATCAGGGCCATCGTTAGCCCAGGTCCAATCTTCATCTCCTTTTCTACGGTATCTCACTGTGAAGTTGAATGAATTGCTCCTATCCGTCCAGTTGAAAAGAGTGTTGGTGAAGGTAAGTGGCCGATGCTCGTGATGCGGGGTGCCGGTCTCAAATGATGACGTAATCGGATTCGGATGGCTGTCGTTGAGCTTCGTCTCTTCTCAGTACAATTATTCCAAGCAACTCGCGTGCAAGTCGGGACTTACTAGATCAATTTCTCCATGCGCTTCGTTGAGATCCAACTGTTCCCATTCCCGACTGCGGGTGCCGTTGTGCCAGAGAGCCACGTCCCAGCTCGTGTCGCCAGCGTCGGCCTCTGGGAACAAAACAACTGTGATGAGCAACTGTGTATTGTGTAAGTAAGCCGGCCATCCAAATCGCCATGAAGATCGCTAATGCCAAAGGTTCTTACTGAGTCCTCATTAGTAACGGTTGTTTGTCCTAAGATTGGATCCGAGACGACTCGTGCGAACATTCTCCGTTTGCGCCGTTTTGGTGATGTTGGTAGTTGGTGTGTATGATTCGAGAAACATGCGGAGTCTGCAGCCGGCCACTTGGTGCTTGTAGCAAGAGCCATCACAGCACAGCCCAGCACAGCACAGCACAGCACAGCACAGCACAGCACAGCACAGCACAGCACAGCATAACAGTTGCTACCTGTAACCGCTGGTAGACGTTTAGATCACGCCACACTACAATAAATGTGGACTCAGGGGACAAACACACCCGAGAGCCTGGAAGTCGGGCTGTGTAATTCCAGTGTGAATGTGATTCCGCTTGCCGCCGAGCCCCGGGTTTCAGCCTCCCGTACACACTGCACATGAAACTAGACGCCTTATCATCAAAATTGTGATATTGATTCTTGCTTTGGGTCGATCGGAGCGTAAAACTAGTTGGTAAGCTGTAGGGAGGATGCTCGATACACTAGTAGCTATCCTACCTTTCTGACCAACTCCCAAAACCCCGATGCTTAACCAAAATATATGTATCTGAGATCTCTGTTTAGGCAAGTGTATATATGACTTCTCAATGTCCAAATTTCACATAAACGATCAGAAATCGGAAGTTGGTCGGATAGTTACTTGATGCACCCCACTGGTGATACCTGTAGCAAAACAGTATTCATTGCTACCCCGCGGTGATATTCATTCCTTCCCAATGTCTAATTCAAAAGCCCCGTTGTCTCTTTGTCCCTTCCTCAATCCACACTGCCATTACCATTCCCATTCCTCTGTACAGTAATACAATATATAATATACTCACCGCACTCTTCTACACGCACTTGCCAACTTACTATTTCGCCAAACTCTTCCTATCCACAACTATAATCTTATCGCAAACTCAATCTAATCTTAATTACTATCAGTCGTGCGATTCGCTAAAGCAGGGAGTTCGAATCGTCACAAGGACCATTTTGACCGGTTTGACTATATTTAAAGTTAAGATTATAAAGAATTCTGATTCTATATAAAGCTTTATTTATCCTAATATAATATTTTATATAGGTATATCAATAGACTGTTGATTGATAAAATCCCGCGCTGCGGCTCTCTGCTGCTCCGCGAGTATAATATTATGATTCCGCCAATCATCTACTTTAAACAACCCTTCATACTCTAGGAAGCCAATCTCACAAGTAATATACTTCTGCCAGTCTGATTTCCCTTCTTTAACTTCTCGAAACGCCTCCGTTACCTCAAAACTCAACATACGAATGTCTAAGTATTTTATCTCCGTTAGTTAAACCATGTATAGATAGACATTAGTTAGGTATTTTAACAAGACAAACTTACAAGATTTGACCACTTCTTGACCACCTACATACTCATGCTTTTCCATAATCACCGTCCTTACTTCTGTAGACTCGGTTATGGAAATACTGCTTACAATTTCTAACAGTACTGGTTCTAACGCAGCAATGTTACTTGCATCTAGGTGTACGAAGCCAGCTATAGTCGACCAGATTAGCTTATTATGGAACTCATTAGCCTTGCACTCGATCTTGCGTGTTGTAGGCTTATTATATGTCATCGTCTGTAGCCTAGATAAATATCAGGTTAGCAGTCTTAGCCAGCTATCTATAAAGTATAGTATCTAACCACTCTTCCCCAGAAAGAGAAGTGCAAAACTCCGCTTATTAAAATCCAGGTAAAGAAAGAAAGAAAGATAGAAAGATAAGGAAAGATAAAGATAAAAAGAAAGATAAAAAGAACAAGAAAAATAACAAGAAAAATCAAAATAAACTAACCAAGGGGTATCACTCATATTCTGACACGCCACAATTGCCAACTCCCGACTCCGTCTCTTATTCATCTCCTCACTTTCTGAACTATCCAGGGGGAATCGTCTGTAGACCTCCTCCCACCACCGAAGACTGGCCCAGCAACGGTAATCATCCATATCCTGCATGACATTCTGCAGATGCACGACTTCCTCATGGTTGAGACTGGGCGGGAATCGTAGAAACCAAATAGTTGGGTGGAGTTTGAAAACCTCGAGGGCGTGGGTGGTGATGTCATTAGAAAAAGAGAGGTTGGGCAAAGACCAATCAAAAGGGATAAGGGAGATAGGTGGAAGGAGCTCGGATATGTATGCACCATTGTCTGCCGGTGGTTGAGTGTTGACGAATGTAGGGCAGCGGATTATGGTGCCTAGGCAGGTCGGTTCGGAAGATCGAACAGTAGATTCCATTTGCGATACCATGGTTAACGTTAGCAGTAAAATTGGTGAATGGAGAATAGATAATGGAGAATGGAGTTAGCAGAGTGATCTTGGGAGACTAAGTCTGGATGTACGCGAGAAGATGAAGTAAGGAGTAAATGGGGTGCGCAAAGGAGCTGGAACTTGAAGATACTTATACAGCTGTGCGCACTTCTTTCAGTAAGCCACGTAGGCCGTGAATGCAAGACTGCATGAGAAGCTTTCACAAGGAGCATGATAAGGAGTTATCCTTGGTAAGCACCCGGATATGACTGAGTGGCTCATTGGAACGGGTGAGAGTAACAGCACGAATATTCGTTAGATAAATGGAATCTTAAGAGTTTATAGAATATAATGCTTTCTAGGAAGGCCTCTGTAAGAGCTACCATTTAGCACTAATATAGTGTTAATGAAACTAAATTCATAAGAACCGGAGATTTTATCCATCTCAACGCAAGAGATTTTAACAGATAAGCTACCAAAAAGAGCAGGTGATTTTCATCTTTCTAAATACATCAGACTATAACATCCACGATATAATCCCGTACAAGTTCTTTCCCCACCTCTAAAACATCCTGCTCAAACGGCTCATTATCAAAAGCCTTCTTATTGACAATCGCTTTATAATTAGTGCTAAAAACCTCCAATATAAGCTTCCCCTTATCATTTTTCTTGCGCTCAAAGCTAAGCGTTGTCACACAAATGCCTTCGCAAGCACATTAGTCTGTTAGCACAAACGTCTTTTTTTGTATTGCAGTACGAGGTTCACGTACCTGACTGAATGAGAGGACTGTCCTTATTCAAGAAAGGGCTTGCTACGGCGAATCGAACCAGCTTCACTAGTTTTTCGTGGCCAAGCGCCATCGTCTCCGCGATGTATTTTTCAATGATTCGCAGGCCCCCACCTTGGAACTCAGGAAAGCTCGAGGATAGAAGGTTGCGAGCTGAATTTTGATAGATTAACTTGTCGTGGTGGTAGTCACCGGTGAGCTCTTCTACTTTGGGGTCTGTTTGTCCCTCGGCACCCATCATCAACCTAAGGTTAAGAAACTGTGAGTTTGTTAGAACTTCGTCCCGCGAAAGAGGTTTGCTCACCAGGGGGTGTTTTTCGCTAGATGGTCAATGAGTTTCGCGCGATAAGACGCCCGATCCCAACCTCCTTGTAGGGTGTAACGATCCTTAGAAGTCCCTTGACCCAGCTTAGAGGACTGCACAGTCTGCTCGATCTTCGGCGCCCAAAAGGAAACTGTGGTAGCGATTTGCTTCTGCGCATTCTCAAATTCGGTCTGCTTTGAGGGATCTTTATGAATCGGGTTGATAAAGAAAGTGGTTTGGGGATCATTGTTTTCCTTGACTCTCTTGATAATATCATCGATGTTCCCAACAACTTTTTGACTGTTGAAGTCCGCTATAGCAATGGCATTGTCGGAGGAAGACATTCTCGCAGAAGATATGACTATGTAAAAATTTGATACTTATGCGACGAATGTAGAAGCGATCGTAGATGAGAAAAGGTGTAATGGAGAATTGAGTCCCAACTAGACAATGTAGGTTTATGCGAAGAACAACATAAACGTCACAGAAGACTTCCTCAACTATTTTACCATAATCTCTTACGTACCTTCATAATCCAAGTGTATCCTATTGCTGTTTGGAAAGCGACTAGCTGAAACTCATATCTGGGCATAGATTCCGAAAACGACGGCATACCTTAACAAGCCTTGCATTCCAATAATTTATGCACACTGTCTCAATTCTATCCAGTTAGCTCTGGAATGTATGTCACTTCTAGGTCCTGTAAGGTCCTGTAAATTGACGTTGTTCGGTGGGGGGTGACGTGGTTTACTACTTACTGTAGCTAGCTTTAAGTGATCGAAAAGTTGCATGCTCGCCAAGGTAAGGGCTGCGACACTAATTCCACTGCAGATTTTTTATCTGAAGTGAGGGGTTTATAAATGAGGAGACAGAGACATCACCGTGATAGATTTCCCACAGATCGACGTCGTGCAGGCTAGCGGCTCCAAATAAGCGTGTACAGTTGTCAACGTACAAGGTAGTAACCCGCCTCCACAGTGGCCAGTGCGTATTGTAGTTTCGCTAATTTCGTATTTCTTATGTCATTGAAGTTCAATTAGTTTCGCTAATTTCGTATTTCTTATGTCATTGAAGTTTAATTAGCCTTGAAGCGGTAGGGACTGGCGGGGTGGGCTGAGCTGAGCTGAGCTGAGCTTCATGCAACCAACCCTCATTATCACATTCTCATACTATTAGTGTACAATAGAACTATTCTAAATTCTCACGAATTATTGTCGTGCCGCAGACTCGACGGGACGTTCAGATTGATATCAGACGAATACCATAGACTATTAGACCATAGACTATTAGAGCTGTGAAATGTGGTTTACAACGATTGGTAACAATATAACGTTATCCACTCTCCAAGAGAAAAACGCGGCAAGCTAGAAAAGAGGCCTGAAAAGATACTGTGAGATCGTACGATCGGGTAGTCGACAAAGCTTCATCTGTCTCAACTCACATTAGCTTCAGCTTGGATGCGTTACATGGAGGTTTGTCGAGGAAACGCACCCTTATCCCCGACCGTTCGGCGGTCCAGAAATTCCAAAGCGGTAGTAGGTAAGACACGCCGATGCAAAGACAGAGACTGAATATATATAGTGATTGATATTCTATCAATCCTATCCACAACTGTTTCGACATTTTACTTCAATTCTAATTTACACAATTCCTGATATAGAAATCACAGCCAGTCCTCATCAAAAGTCGCAAAAATGTCCGCACCTATGGACCTTGGTACACTTATCAACGCTCCCCAGAATGATAATGGCGTCCAGCCACCAGATTCATATAATGCAATCCTTGAGCTCGCCACTAATGACGCTGAGAAACCAAAAGACGACAAGGCAATTGCCGAAAAAGCTGTCGAGGATACCAGAGAAGCTCCCTCCCTCTGGTTTGTAAACTTCCCCGACCAATCAACTGTCGGGCAACAAGCTCTCCTGGCAGATTACCTGCAGAATGTTCAGGACTACCGAAGCTGGGCAAGTCTCATTTGGTGGCGTACCGTCTACAACAATACAAAAGTCCCGCAGGATGACAAACCAGAATCAAAGGCAGCCAGAAGGTCGTACCTTGCTAAAGTGGCCGCCAAACATATGAGATTGACTCCATGGTATGTATAACCTCTAAAAATGACCCCCAGGGTTTTGCTGAACTTGGAAAGGCTCGGAATGAACGTCGATCACAGCGTGACCAAGGTCGTCGAGTGCAAAGTTACAGAATTCCATACGGAACTCATTACTGCTGTCCTGAAGGGTTTCGTCAGCGTGACGCCTTCCATCTACAAGGCCCTAGAACAAATCTTACTTGCATTGAAAGACTCGATAAACCAGGTCACCACAAATTCAGATAATAAGACGATCGTTTGTGAGCGTTACGAGTACATTCCCCAGGCCAATGTGATCAAGTCTTGTAAAAACCACCGAAGCTAATGTAGTGGAAGTATTTGCTAATAGAAGACCAGACGTTCGAATCGTTTCTTTTGCAGTTAACGAAAGCATGAGGCATGTCAACAATGCGAAGAAAACGGAGTCCCATGTCAAATGCTCAATTTCGTACGACGAGTACGAAGCTACTTTCAACCAAAAGCTTTGGGGGGCGGAGGCGGCTAAAATTGAAGAAGCACAGAAGAAGGCAGCTGAGGAGTTCCGCAAGGCTCAGACTATTGACTGCGACCCTTAAAGGAGCTGAGATGGTTAGGTGTCTTAGTTAAATAGTAGCCTATATCAGTAGCCTTTGTCTATCCATTCTGAATGCCACGGCCTGAACTATACTTTCGTTAATATTAGGTGCATGATTGATCTCCCTGTAATTGATACTAACAACTTCCAGAGTGTTCTGCAAAGTAATTGGAGTTTAAATTTAGCAATTTTCTCCACTGAAGACACAGCCCAAACGACCCACTGCAAGTTCTATACAGTATAAGCTTTCAAATGTAGCTATCGGATCTTTTTCAAGCATTAAAACCCCCAACAAAACGATATGGTGTAGAACAGAGTGCAGATGCCAACGAATAACTGCAATACTGGAACTTAGTATAAAGCCTAATCAAGTGGGTCTAGGATGGAGAGATCAGGTATATATGATATGACAAGCCCCAAAGGAGGCCGAGAAACAACTCTCGAAAGCTGTCAGCATTTTTATTCTCTACATTGAAAATCCTAACATTTGATAACGCCATTAATCATGTCGAGACCGATAATCATCAATGGAAATACATTCTCTTCAGCCTCAGCACCACCTTCGGAACACGCACGCTTTACAAACTATTTGTACATAAAAGGCCGTGGCGCAATCAATGCGGAGCAGAAGCGTCAGCTCGCCAGCATTGGCGTAACTATCTTTGAATATCTCGGTCAAAATACATACCTCTGTCGCTATGAGCCCACCGATCTTCAGCCAATTCGAGATTTAAGCTTTATAGAACAAGCCAATGTTTATCCCCGCCGGCTCAAGACGTCTGAATTTCTGGAAGAAGCTATTAAAGCCAACGAGCGAGACAGCAATAGCTCTGCTTCTTCGGACTACAGGATCTCCGTGATCCTACACAAAGGAAAACACCCAACGGATGAGTTTGTTGAGAGTCTGATTCATGAGAACAGCCTTGACCGCGAGAAGCTCACGGTGCATCACAACAGGATCACTCTGACAGCATCTGCCGAGGCGATCGCCAATATTGAGCAACTCGATATAGTCAAAGCAATTGAAGAATACACCGAGAAAACAATCTGCAATAATTTCGCACGGCATGACCTTCAACTCCTTGATTCAAATGTATCTATTATTGGCAACAAGTATCAAGGTGAAGGTCAGGTTATTGCTATTGCCGACACAGGCTTTGATCTCGGTTCTGTAACAGACACACACCCAGCATTCCAAGACCGTGTTCTCGCTCTCATCTCTGAGGGCCGCAAAGAAACTTCAGGCAAGACGAACGACTTCCACGGCCATGGGACCCATGTAGCGGGTTCCGTTCTAGGAGATGGCGAGTCCAGTACCATGGGCGGTAAGATCCAAGGGACTGCACCAAAAGCAACGCTAGTCTTGCAGTCTCTCCTCGCTGAAGCAGCCCTGCAGCCCGATAATTCCAAAACTCCAAAGCTAGTGACGCCGCCGAATTTGTGGGATTTATTTCAGACGCCCTACAAGGCGCACAATGCACGCATTGCTAGCAATTCCTGGGGGCCGGACTGGAAGCAGTCCGGGTATCGTCAGGTGCCGTACAACTCTGATGCGGGAGCAATCGACCGCTTCGTCTGGCATAATCAGGACCGTGAGTTGCATGCTACCTTCATTTCACATCGCAAGCCTTTGTCTCGATGTTGTAATAAACTGACCTAATCAACTGCATAGACGTAATCCTCTTCGCAGCCGGAAACTCGGGCGCCGAGATTTCCCGCACTCATGCTCAAATCGGCGGCAGCAGCTCTGCCAAAAACTGCATCTGCGTCGGCGCCACTGGCTCCAGCCGCGGCGCGACCAACTTCGCTTTTGACCCGGCGAAGTGCACCGGCGAACCCATGAGCGTTGCGAGTTTTAGCTCGTGCGGTCCAACGCTTGAAGGGCGTGTCAAGCCCGACGTGGTCGCGCCGGGTGTTGCAATATTGAGCGCGGCATCCCGCGATGTCATGATTGACGACGTGCGGCGAAATCGCTATGGCCCGACAAAGGACAATCTATGGATGTTTAGCTCTGGAACGAGCATGGCCACGCCGCTGGTGGCAGGGTGTTGCGCGGTGATTCGCGAAGCCCTGCAGGCCGGTGGTCTACAGAAACCTAGTGCGGCACTTGTCAAGGCGTTGGTGATAAATGGGGCGGTGGATTTGGGACTAGAGAGGGATCAGCAGGGGTTTGGTCGGGTTAACTTGAAGAATTCTCTTGTGCCCGTTGAGGAGCAGAAGGGTGGGCTTAATGGCTTTGCAGACGTGGGCTATGCCAGCGGTAGCAAGCTTCAAGAAGGACAAAACTGGACTCATGAGATCTATCTGAATGAAGCGGCAAGTCCGGGGATTTTGAAGGTCACCCTAGCGTATTCTGATCGTTATGGTCCGGCGTTGCAGAATAACTTATCTCTGAGAGTTCAGATTAAGCTGCCGTCTGGGTCTGTCATTAACAAGAGAGGAGATGAGGATTTTTTAACAGAGAACAATGTGGAGCAGGTAGCAAGCCAGATGCCATCTGGTTCTACAGCTATTGTAACAGTCACCGCGGATAGGATCGCCCGTCTCGATGACTCGCAGGCATTTGCTGTCGTGTGGGCCATCACAGGATAAAAAGCGCGGTTCAGCCCAGCGAAATCACCAAATCTCTCTTCACCTACCAGCAACTTAGGGAATCAATCAAATAAAACAAATATGGTCTACCAGTTCTATTGCTGTGTTACTCTAAAGAATTCTACCTCCGTGAATCGTGGATCGTGAATCGCATATCGCGAACCGTTTTTGCACCCATGTATTACCCTACCGTCTATGCACTTCCTACCCACCCATCTACCATGTCTCCTGTATATACCCCTTATACTTCTCCAACCTCGCGATAACTTCTTCCGCTGCATTCTGATCAAACTTCTCTATTACATAACTCTCATCATCGGCTTCCTCCGCACTATCTTCCCCGCCCTCCCTCCTAACAAGCTTCTCACCCCATTTCATCAACACTTCCACCAGCGCCTCCCTCACCGCCTTCGGCATATTCCCCGAACTGCCACAAACATATACTATCGCGCTCCGCGTTAAGAGATTGGCTATTGTCTTCCCCTCCCTACGTATAATATCCTGCACGTACGTTTTCCTTCCACTCGCATCTACATTATCCCTCGAGAAGGCCGTCAACACCTTCGACACAAATAGTTCTGGTCGCGGCCACTCGTCTCTGAAAAAGAAATCCTTATCCCGATTCCTCCCCCCATATATCAGCAGCGTCGAACCAAACTTAACCGCCGGCGATGCCATGCGTCTCGCTGCACGATCCCAGATCAACGAGCGTAGAGGTGCGACGCCGGTTCCTGCACCAATGAGGATAAGTGGATGGGCAGGTTCATTCTTGGGGATGTTGTTGAAGAGGGGATGTTCGTTGATGCGGATGGTGATCTCGTGGCCTATGGGCATGGCGGCGAGGTAGCGGGAGCAGAGACCGTTGCGAATTTTACGGAGAACGGTTCGGTATTTGACGATTGCGACAAGGAGATCGACAGTCATCATTCCACGACGACCAGGGAGTTGCTTGTGCAGGATACCGCCGCTGGCGATACTAAACTCGCGGCCGCGGATGAGCGGGAAGATGGTTGTGACAATTTGCCAGGGAAGCTTGACGCTTGGGAAATCTTGTAGGACTTCAAGTATGCTGCGGCGGGGTCGAGTGGTGTAGTCGAAGAATTCGTCGGTGTATATGGGGTTATGGAACTCTTCTAGCCGTTGCTTGTGCATTTGGTCGGTTGTATAGTGGGCGATGATGGAGAAGAAGTGACGTTTGGGGATAGCGTTGAAGTCGAGGTTGTGGGTGAGGAGGTCGCGCAGAGTGGAATCTTTGACGGGAATAAGACCAGGCACTTTGGACATGTAGAGGGGGTCGTCGAAGCAGCGATCGTTCTCTAGTTTGAACACTAAGGGTCGGTCGGCAACTTCGCTCCAACCCATGAGATCAATTAGCGTTTGAACATCCTTTGGAAAATTCCTGGGCCAAATGGTGATTGTATCTCCTGGATTGAGGTTTGGATCTGCTAGTGGCATTTTAAGGGTGATTTTTCTGACGTCTTGCCAATGATCGATAGGAGTGACGCGGTCATTCCCAACAACTTTTGCTTCAATCGAGTCAACAAATTCAATAGGCACGCTTCTGGGGAAGTCATTGTCGATGCTATTGGGCGGCCCATCGTAGCGGTCTTTCAATTGCTGAAGAGGTTTGGGACCTTGCCAACCTGGCTCCACAATCGTTGCCGCCATACTTTCTTCCGCGCCAGCAGATTCCTTTTGAAGTTGTTCAGTGCGTGCTTCGACTGGATGGCTGCTGATATCAAAGCTGAGAGTGATATCCGCTGTTTCTTCTCGCCTTTGGTCGGATTTCAGGCTGTCTAGTTTGCCTTCTCGTTCACTATCAGCATCAAGATCGACACCGACGTCGATTTTCGAAGATGATTGAGGTTTCTTGATCCCTTCAGAATAATTTTCATTTATCTGAAGAGTGTATTTTGGAGGTAGCAGAATGTCATCGGGTATCGGCAATAATCCATCCGGCAGAGGGTAGGTTGAGAGGAGAGTCTTTCTGAAATCCGCAGACCAGGACAAGAAGGTCCCATCAATACTATTTGTTCAGTGTTAGAAGCGTGTGAGAACCGTGTTGGAACCTTTAAAGAAGGAGCTTGCGCAGCATGAAAGCAGATGAAGCTAGATTTCAATGGGTGAAGTTAGATTTCAATGGGTGAAGTTAGATTTCAACAGATGAAGTTACATTCCAATGGCTGTTGTGTCTATTTGGAATAAATGGTGAATGTTTAGCCGTTCATTTTGAAAAAAAAAAAACTTGCTTACCTTTCTTCATGTTGTTCATCGCCCTCCCCACGAGGATATATCTCTTTCGCCCCGAGTTGTTCTAGCCGTTTGTGCAACTTTCGAGCCGCAAAATTAAATCTAAGGAGCCATCAGCACTTTTTACGAGTAAAGATTGTTTCCATCGCGATTACTTTGGATAAGAACTGTCTCCAAGGCCAAAAGTGGTAAAAGACACGTGATTCAAACAGCCAGGAGGGAGCTTCTTTCTTAGAAGACTTTTCCAAAATAGCCGCGAGTTTCTGGGGAATTCCCCTTGTCCTGTCGTGGAAACGGTAAAGAGAACGAGGGTGTATTTGGATAATTGATTCTGCCGTAGGTAACGAGGTTTGGTTAGTATGGGATATTATATCTTCATTTTATATTTGATATCATGTAACATTACCCAAACGGGGTTTGCACCAATGAGAAACAGGAGCGCACAGGAGCGGACAGGAACGAACAGGAGCATACAAGGTCAATGAGCTGATCCATCTCACACACCCTTGTCACGAAATGAAGTCGTTCCGCCACACGTCCCAATTCCTCAGCAAGGTCGTGGGAATTCCCCGTTTCCGAGCCGTACAATATGAGCGCGGTCCGGTCATGTCGTTGACCGTTCGGAGATGGAGACATTTGGCCGGGATCCCTTTTCCGGTGTTTTCTACTGAGGTTTATCCTGTTGTCGGTGTTTTCCTACTGACATTTATCCTGCTGTCGGTCGGACGTTTGGTTCGGGGAGCAAACTGGCAGACTAAGAAACATTCACGTTTGGTGGGTGTGGCAGCTCAGCTCCGATAAGTCGCCGATAAGAAAACAATTTTTCCTTGTTCTTTGTTCTTTGTGCTTGCCATCAAAAGAACCTGGAAGAGTGTGTGAAGGTCACGAGACTACCCACAAGCACAAGGCTGCGTGTTGCCCCCCTTTTTCCTTTGGCATTATCGTGCTTACCCGAAATACCCCTTATAGCACGGGCAAGAGCTTTACCCCTTATAGCGCGGGCAAGAGCTTTGCCCCTTGAAGGCCACGCATGGATTTGGATGGAATCTTTTCGACGCTCAAGGAAAATCCCAGAACTCGAGGAAAATCCCAGATCTCATCGATAGAACTAGTCGTAGAACTACCCTTGGAACTCGACAGCCTTGCGCAGTGGCACTGGTGCTGAGACAATGATACATCATTGTGATAGTTATTGTGAGCTACTCAGTTATTGTGAGGAGAAGAAACAGAGAAGTTGGAGTGAGAAGGGAACAGAAGAAAGGGAGGGAGAGAGGGAAGGGGCCAGAGCGGGATATGCGAAAGAGTCTTCCACTGTGGAGTATAGAACTATTCACCGTGTAATGGAATACATTCATCGTGTAACGGGAAAATTACCGCATGATAATGTACCCAAGGCCAAGGTATGCAGGTATGCCGGTGTGCAGGCATGCACCATGAAAAGTTGGAAGCGCCAGGAAGCCACAATGGTACAGTAGGATACGGTGAGGGCTTGCTGCAATTTCTCCTGCATGAATCTTGGAACTGCCGTTTGCAAAAAGAGATGAGGATTTCATGGACTATGTATGGATGATGGACTATGTATGGACGATGGACTATGGACTATGGACTATTCAGTATGAGAACGGTGTAGCAAATCCAACATACACACACACACACAATCCTCCAAGTAAGGTGGCCCCGTACTCGTTGTCGTGATAGGCGCTGCTCACTGCTCGCTGCTGGGCTGTAGGAGTGAGCTCTTGTAAATCTACTTCCGTCTTTGGTGATAGTGACAACGACAACGACAACGACAACGACAACGACAACGACAACGACAACGACAACG
>JANGZZ010000206.1:0-57407 GCA_026225955.1 Clarireedia paspali | reverse complement strand
GAGAGGGAGAGAGGGAGAGAGGGAGAGAGGGAGAGAGGGAGAGAGGGAGAGAGGGAGAGAGGAGAGGATTTTAGGGGTGGGCAGAAGAGAGGGGTGGTTTAAGATGTTGGTTTGGAAGGACATAATGTAAGTGAGTAGTGAAGGGGATGATGGGAAGTTGTGGGTAATGAAGAAGAAGGATGGTAGAGGAGTAAAGGGGAGGATGGTGATGGAGTGAATGGACGTCGGCTTGGCTAGTAACTTGAGAGTATTGATGTGGGAAGTGGAGGATCTGATCTGAATTTGATGATATGGATATGGGTATAGGTATAGGTACAAGAGAACGATGCTTCTTCATCTGTTCGGATGTGTTTGAATGTTGGCGGTATGGTATGTATAGGAGGGCTTGTTGTGTATAAGGTCGTGTAGATGAACACCACTGATGTTGTTGGGAATATTACCTTTTGATTTGTCGTGTTGGATGTGAATCTGTCATCTAAAATAATTGATTTACAGCTTTTAAGCAATATCTCAATACAATACTCCATTTGATATATCTCCTTTTCTTTCCGAAACCCCCTCTTCCACAACCCAAAACCTATCCTCCCGTCATCGCCCACCTACCCAACCCAGCACGCAATCCAGTCCCTTCCAAGTCAGCCACACGGCATATACTCTGTGCTGCATAATGTATGCACGCGGCTGTTGCGAATAGAGCAATAACCAAAAAGAGGCTGAAGAATGATGCAGGGGAAAAGGGTCTTGGGATACGGGCCGTACATGCCTGTTTCAATTCTGGATGAGGCGGCTGGGATGCGGGAGGGATGGAGGTTTGTGTATGCATAGACGGATGAATGCAGTTGGGAAGTATGTGAAAGTTGTTTTATGCAAGAGAGAGAGGGGAAGAGAATTTTCGCCTGCATCTGTTTATTAAAACAGGGGTGGGGTGAATGAAGTGAGACGCAGATGGGGTTTGAGATTGAGGTGGAGGGGGAGATCTTGGTGTGGTTTGGGAAGGTGGTTTATGTAACATGGGAGGTGGTGTGTTTATGGCGATTACTCACCTGATTAAAGAAACATACTCGGGAGGTAAATCATTGAAGGCAACAAACGGTATGTGCAATCTATACTCATATTTAGATCTGTACACAATAATATGAAAAATATGTAATCAAAGGTATAGTGCTCGAAGCCAAAAATGTAAAACGCAGAGCCCGAACTAGTTCCCAAAGTAATTTGTAATGAGATACTCTCAAAGAACATTCGGAATTTGTAAGAAGAAAAAAAACTATGCTATTGGTCAACTTTACACGTTTTGGATATTTACAACTTCTCCATATGCATCGAGTCCAAGTCTCTTCTTTGTTACCGATGTCTTGACTGGGTTCGGGCTGGTGAAGATCTCGTCTAGTTCCTCAAGCTGTAGTAATATCAATTAGTAGATGATCGTAGATCTAGAAGCAGTGGCAGATCACTTACAGTGCGATTCTTGGTCTCAGGGATGAAGAACCAAACAATAGTAGCTTGAATGGCGCACCAGATGGTGAAAATGATGTAAGTTTTCCATCCAAGCTTTTGCATTGAAACGGGCCAGGCGAATTGATTCAAAAGACCAGCGGCTGCCACAGCGAACCCAGAGAAACCCATACCCTTGGCACGCATTTCGAATGACAGAACTTCTACAGGATACAATGCTTGCAGTGGGGTGAATCCAACGGAGTATACTGCACCAAAGATGAAGATGAATGCCAAGGAAGCGGTACCAGCAGCTGTGTTTGTGCCGACGGAGTCTTTGTCGCCAGGATTTGGAATGGATTGTTGGTAAAGAGCAGCGGAAACAGTCATTGCCAGCCAAACGACACAGCAGCCTGTGCAAATTGCATTAGTAACTTCCAAAAACCCCAAAGCGTTTCTATACATACCAATATTTGAGAACAACAGTAGTGGACGACGTCCGATACGATCAACTAGTGCAGCACCAAGAAGTGCCCAGCAGAATTGTTGGCAGTTGTTGATGAGGATAACATTTGCTTGTCCCACAGCACTGTCAATGCCGATGGTGTCGAGGACTTTGCTCATAAAGTAAGAAAGCACAGCTGTGATGGTTAGCGGGACAGATTCTTTAGTAGAAAGGATATCAACTTACCATTTCCAGCCCATTGTCCGAAAATCGAGATACTAATGTTACAGAACAATCGATAGCAGGTAGAGCGATTCCTGAATAATGCTCTGTAGTCCCACCAACGCTTATCGGCACCGTCCATCTCCAAGAGCTCTTCGTACTCGTTCAATTGCAGCTTCACCCATTCGCTATCGGGGTTGCCTTCTCCATGGAATTTGGTAAGCATCTTCTTTGACTGTTCGCGTTTGTTGTTGACATAAAGCCATCTAGGAGACTCTGGCAGGAAATAAGCTGAGATGAAGATGATACTGGAAAACATCAATTGGATCCAAATGATGAGTCTCCATGATTCATCTCCCCCAATGTTGTCTGCTCCACGAGCTACACCACTAGCGATAATTGATCCAGTAAACCTAGGCAAGGTAAGTAAACGTCAATCATATACGCGTCTTCTGAGGCTTACCAGAAACAATTGAAGATAGCTGTAACGACACCACGGTAAGCTGGGTGGGATACTTCCACAACATACATCGGGCCTGCTGCGGATGCAATGTTGACTCCGAATCCCAGCAAAAAGCGACCACCCATGAACTGTTTTACTCCTGCATCTCTCTGAGCGACTCCCTGGATAATGGTACCGAGAATAATGCAAAGGCATCCGAACCACATTCCAACACGACGTCCAAAGGTATCTGCAGCTGGGCCAACAAAAGGAAGTGAAACGACACCTCCGATTTGGTACATAGAAGTAACAATACCAGCCCAGATACCAGCATTTTCACCATGGTAGAAATCCAAGAACCATGGGTTAGCGAGCAGATTGTTGATTAAGGATCCATCATAACCGTTCATAGTTGCGCAAAAGAAACCAATAAAACATGCTACATAGAGTTGTATGGTGGACCAGGTGAAAGCCCTTGGAGGCTCCTTGAGCATAGCTTCATTGAATGCCTCATTTCCACGAACGATCTTCACCTCAACTTCGGCATGTTTCTGTGGAAGACCTTGAGATTAGAATTGAGTTACGTGGGGGACGGGATACATAATCTGTCAGTCTCACCTCATTATGGCTGTGAGATGGCGCCAGCTCTACCTCGTTATAATCTTGATCTGCCTTGTCTGCCATGATAACCAATGCGATGTCCAAAGAGAAGGTAACAATGTCAATGTCAATGGAGGTCGTCCACAAGAGAGGAAGGAGGTTGAAAAGTAAGAGAATAAGCTTCGGTTATATATCGCGAGGGGACATATGACTATCCCTGTCAATTAAGAGCATGATTTGTGTGTAGCCGGAATCAGCTCACCAGGTTTGTACAGCGGAACGGTAAGGGTATCTGGCTCATCTGCAATCCTACCCCGGATTTTCGGGCAGGCATTCCTATTACCTCCCGAGTCTTGCACCAATCGAACGTGCCGATTGCGGGACTAGGGATTTAAAGCAGAAAGAGAACTGCAAAACACTTGCAAGCATTTATTAACCACGAGACTTGCGGAGTAGTTTGATGTGCCCCTCAGTAGATCCAACCCCCATATTATGTTGGCGGCGGCGAAAATAACCTAATCCTTAACACTTGTCGGTTGGCTGCTTATGGTAAAATCTTGGCCCCTTGGGTACTGATTAATCCGCATGAGCTTGCAAATTCTAAGCTCCATGGAGGTGACAAGCCGCGCACTCGAAATGGACAGCTTTCATAGGCTCTCTGTGATGGGTTTGACAATAATGGCGCTGACGCCAACCTATATATCTCTTCCACGAATGGAAAAGAACCACCTCGGCAAAAGCGTGTGGAGGTGCAGACAGATAACGCACATGTCTTTGGGATTGAGAGCTCATTCAATTGATCCTGTACTTCGTCGTGTGCCCGCTTTGGGTTTCGAAATTATTTGGTGGCGTTGCGAACGAGTTTGAAGTAAGCATGGTACATGCAGCGTGCAGTGGATGAGAGCTCGTCTGGCTAGGCGAACAGCCTTAAGATTGCTACTTATCACGTGAATCTATTCTACGGGTTTTTGCCTCAGATCCAGAGTCGTATCTGCACGTCGTGAAATGCACGAATTACCATTCTCGCAATTTGATCTTCTTACTGTCGAGCTTCTGTTCTAACTTACATCTTACATCCATATCGCGTACACAGCTATCGCCATCAGATGTTTGTAGATCAATGCCAGCAGGTGTTGTAGATACATTAATCATGCACTTTAATCAACGCGCTCCATGACCTCCTGGTACTCTAATTCTCACACCATTTCTGCTGCCAATAACGGCATACAGTATGCTAATATCTACTCTCTGTCTAGGTGCTTGCATTAATAAATGAGGATATATACCCGCCATGCTATTCGGTTGTATTGCGGTTCTACACCACTCTGTCCAATAGCCGCCCCCCTGGAAGCATTAGTTGATGCAACCCACCCTTAGAGATAACCTTACTGTAGGGTTTAGAGTTAGGCACAATACGATTTTTCCCTTCCCCAACTTTTTGCCATCTGCTGGTGGAATTGGAAGCTCTTATATTACAATTATTGATCGACATTTTAACGAAGAAGCATTGTCAAGAAAGGCTTCTATTCCGAAAAATGCTACTAGATCAGCCGACTAGTTTCGGGATCCTTTTCCGCATCAAATAACCTATTCTTCCATAGCCTGGAGTAGGCACGACAGTTACAGGGTCTGCATAGCCGAGGCAAACCGAGCTATAGCTATCAGCGTTTCTAGGGAGAGCTCGAGATATTGGGTCCCTATTCACTGATGCATACGATGAGGCGTAACAAGTGTGCTCCTAATTTCGGGAAATTGTGCTCGTGGGTAGGCACACACGTTTTTGCTCTAGGACCAGGTTTTGCATTCTACCTGGATCCAGATACTTCGTGAAAAAAGGAACTATTCTATTTGAGATAGCTGAAGGTTTCGGGCCGAGTTTACGGTTGGCTTTGGTCTTCTTTCCTGTCTTGTTTCGTATTACTTCTGCCTACAGGTCAGTGGATTGTTATATCTAGGATGTATTATTTATTCTGAACAAGATTCTTCCCTGCCAAGGACCTAGTCACGGATACTCAGCTCGATGTGTAAGCCAACAGTTAAAAGAACTTACCCCTATCTCAAGAATCTCAAAACTTTCCCGAGTCTCAATCACAACCAGACGGCCACAGAGAACAGACAATACTTCAAGAAAGCACACAAAGAAGAGAGCCTCCAGCAAGAATCGTTGAATCACCACAGTCTTTCCAGAACGAACTAATGCCGAACTTCTACTATTATGCCGCGAGGAGTTCACGATGCCTAGCAATAAGAATCACAATCACTGAACTCACACCAACAGACATGAGCAAGTGATCATCACCATCATGATATGCTAACGAAATTGGTAGGGAGGACGGAATATGCCTCCATAAATAGACATGAACTTCCTATCCATTCTGCATACCCATCTCCAGCTCCGAGCTTAAGAGATGACTCCAACTACGGAGAAGAGGAACTGTCTCCCAGATGCGAATCTTACACATCACCAGCCCCATCTGAATTCCCTCATTATCTCAAGTTCAGCATCAACTTCACAGTCACCGACATCAGCCAATCCACCTCCCCAAACGCGCGGTTCACCAGCTCTAATCCCCTGAACACCGAGTCATACCCCCATCTCAACTCACCAATCTCCTAGATGCAAACCCCCATCTTCAGATCCTCTCCACCACAAGAGAAATCCAAACCATTCCAAACACCAGCTTCTCCACAAACCAAAGAACCCACACCGCACATTCCCCTCCCTTTCTCTGAATTTCCTCTACCAAACCGCAAACATTTAGTCTCCTACTGCTTACCCCGAAATAGAGCACCATCTTTCCAACACCCTCCTTCATATTCACCACTCCTACCCTCATCCTATCCTGACCCTATTTAATCTCTCTTCACCTCAACTCATCCTTCATCCGATCCCTCTCCATACCCGCCCCTATCTCCATTCCACCCAATCTCTCTTCACCCCATCCCATCCCATCCCCTTCCATCCAACTCCCTCTCAACCTCTAACTTCCTCGAAATCTCCCCACCCCCAGTTTACATCCTGGCGACATCGTCAAATCCGAAGCACTTTTCTGTGCCCTCCCATACCATACCATACCATCCTATATACAAAACCATCCCCCATTCGCTACAAACAATACTCAATCCATAAACCAACCAACTAGCTGACGAGACGAACTGCGATATGAATATAGATATGGATATGGATTTGAAACCCCCCTTTTCTCGTAAGACAGATGGAAGGGGAGAGAACAGCAATCGCGCCAGTGCAGATATATCACATCACATTACATCAGCCGCCCAAGCATCCATCCATCTTCTTTATAAATCTCGCATTCCAACCTTATGTAACTCGTAATCATACATCGCCTCCCTCCCCTCCCCTCCGCCCCCCAAATAAAGCAGCAGTGATACCCACGTAGCTACGTAGGCATCATTCATCACACAGCCAGAAAAACGCATTCGTGTTGAAAAGTTGAAAGCTCGTAAAAAGCAGAAGAAATTCCACGATGAGATTAAGTATTACGCTGACTAGTAACGTGCCTGTCTATCCTTCTTTCTTTTCCTCATCACCATTATTACCACAACTATCCAAGACTGCTGCCAACCGCTCCATACATGACCTTAAATCGCCAGTAACAAATACGCATTGCTTTTCTCCCGTACTGATTCAATTCACGTCAACTCGCTCGCTCCTGCGCACATAACGAATCGCCATTCTTGCTCTGCTCCTCCCTCCCATCATTATCACCCTAAGCAGTCTTCCCCTGAACAGGCGCAAAATCCGCCGCATTTGTCCCCGTCGGCGTCGCCGCCACCGGACTAGCCACAGTCTCCTTGCCCGTGATCGTGCCCTGAGTCTGCCCGGTTGTTTGAGTCTGAGTCTGAATCGGCGCCGGTATGCTCATCGACCCCTGATTGCTCTCAACCGGGCTTGTGGGCCCACTACTATACGCCTCTGTTGGGCCATTGCCCGCCACGCCGCGAATGATTTCATACCATTTATTCGCATCGGCGGCTGAATGCGCCTTGAATGCGATTTCGGAAGTGCCAGACAATTTACTGCCGATGCCTTTTGATACGTCTTTGCCCTTGATGTTGAACTTTTCGCCGTTAGTGGAGCCGATGGTGGCGTCGGGGAGGTAGATAGATAGTTCAGGGACGGGGTCTTTGCGGATGTTGTCGCTGTCTTTGAATTCGTGGAGGAATTTGGAGGGTGTGACGACGTAGTAGCCGGTGGTGTAGCCGCTGAAGCTGAGTTTGTTGCGAGATTTGCGCTCCAGACTGCCTTCGATTAGGGCTTTCGTGCTGGCGTGGTTTTGGTTGGGGAAGTTGATGGTTTCGACGGAGCGGTCGGCCGCGTTTGGGTCGATGAGGAGGGCTTGGTTGCGGTGCACGAAGCCTTCCCATTCAAGGTTGGTGGGAATGGCTTGAGCGGTGCCGAGCATATCTTCGGAGAGGGCTTGTTCGCGTTGGGATTGGGCGTGGATGAATTGATGGAAGGTCATCATGGTTTGTTGGATGACTTCGATGACATGAGCCTCGAATTGGGCAAAGTTGTTTTGCACACTGATAAGGTCGTGGCGGTTGTTGTTCTCCTCTAGCACTTGCTTGTGTAATCGATGGAGAACACCTCTTTGAACAACGTATGGATCCTCATGCGCCTTCATGGAAGCTCCACTAGATTGATAGTTTGCGGTTTGCGATCCAAGAAGCTCAATATGCTTCTGGGTTGTGTTTCTAGCCTTGTCAACTTCCTTCGCACCCTTTGCAGCACCTGATAAGAGTTCCTTGGACTTGTGCTTGATCTCCTTGTGTAAACGATCAAGAATAGGTAGGACTTGTCCTTTCAAGTTGCTTTCGGTTTCGAGATGGGAGTTGATCAGGCCCTATAGAAGATCAGAAAGATACCCACCGTATCGTCTCATCCAACAACATCATACCTGTGTGTTTGTTCTCATATTCTCGAAAAACCCAGCCATCCCCCCCAATTCTTGTTGAAAGTGGTGCCCCTCCCGTAAAGGATTTTGGATGGTCTTGAGGACCTTCTCATATTCTTTCGACTGTGCTTTCTGCACCTTTTCGGTCGCACCAATATAATCTTCGAGGTATGCAACTGCATGTTTCCAAGCTCTCAATCGTTCTGCCAACAATTCGGACGTCTGCGAAAGCGCGAAATCGAGTGATTAGCCCCTGAACATGTGTTTGATCACCCCATTTTGCCATTCCTCAATAACAGTTTCTGGGAGTATAGTATAACTCACATCCTTAGGATTCTCTGTTGGGACCGCCTCTCCATCGTCCGTCATTGCGCTGTTGGTAGAAAACTGGCGCACCGGCATATCCACTGGTTGCGATCCAGGAGCGGCTGCGACCTGTCCAGACATGTTTGCGTATAGAGACTTGCTGCGATTCATTTTGTCAGCGATCTAGCGATCCAAAATATATTCCGCGACAGGACAAATGGCATAACCAGAAGACAAATAGATATATGTGCTCGCCCAAGTACATAACAAAGAAGCGTAAAGCGCCAGCAACCTCCAAAAGTTACCTACCTGGCACAAAATGTGGGGATAAGATATCAATCCTTGTTACTGTCGGTAATCTTATACTTCGTAATCCTTGGGTCGGGATGCACAGTGGGTTCAGGGTTCGTGGATGGGTTGCGTCAAATTGATTGAGAAATTGGAAGATATCAGCGGAAGATACTGTACACGAGTCTTCGTATATATTAATGAACGTTGCAAGAGCTTTTAAGCATTTCTACCAAGCAAGTGTCCTTCTTAGCCTCGAATGTCCCTTTCATGAAACTGGCATTAGTATTTGTACTTGACGTCATCACCCCGCGTCAACAGGTTGATCCTGCCGTGCCTGCCAAAGAAGCACTTTTTTCTTTTGCCAGATCCCGGCGAGCAGATCACTTAAAATTCTGACTCTGATATCGGGGTTTTTAACGAGAAGATGAAGATACATTGATGCACTGCCACAATTCCGAGATTGATCCACAGCTTCATTTTAATGGTAGCCTTCAACATTCTGGAACGAAGATCTTTAAATTGAAAGAGGACCCTGAGTCTTATTGCCCAATCTGCGAACACGCGTATTGGTATGTGCGAGGCCTTAGTTAACCAGTCTATTTTGTATACCAAGCGTCTGATGGATAGTGATTTGGCTTTTTGTACACATTTTACTACATAATAGTCCCCCGAATGCTTCACATATCTTGTCGTCAAACCTGCCAGTTCATCTCACAACAATGGTATGTTTCCCACCAGTCGCCGTGAAGGCAACTCCGCCACTTTTGATCTGCAAATCACTCCTCCCGTGCAGATCTTTCCCATCCAACTTTATACTTGGGATGTCCCCAGCTTTCACAACTGGCGCGATTACTTGGCCAGTAGTGCCAGCAGGTACCGAGTAATTCAGTGTATAACCCGTGGATGCCAATTTCCAGCTCGCTTGGAATTTGCCCAATTTCGTCACAAATCCACCTTCTGCATTTGTGAGATCTCCGAATTGTGGTGCAAGCTTCCACGTTGCTCCGATGGGGCTTGTTACGCTGAGTCCCAAAACATATTCTGTAAGGGCGGATGTGGGGCCGGAACTCCAGCCGTGGGCATGAGAGACGTATGAGGTGTCATACATGTACCCTCTGCTTGATCGATAGGCAAATGTACCATTTTGAAGATATCCTTCTATGACTGTGCTTTCAGTTCCGTTGGGGTTGTTCAGATACCACCCCCAGCTTCGACGTATCAGTTCAAGAGCTCGGGCAGTTTGTCCAATAGTGAGGTGAGCTTGGATTTCGAAAGATGATATAAATGGAGATATATTTTCTGGCAGCTCTGGCGCAACGGCTCCAATTGGTGTCCAGTTCTTCAACAGATTTGTGGAGATACTTTGAGCCTTAGAAGAGTTCGACTCGACAACACCGAACAAGATAGCCATACTGTTTGCATCCTGGGGATGAAGGGTTGTTGCTGTAGCATTGTCTTTGAATGCTCCGTAAGATGAATCGAAACAATAAGTATTGACGGCAGTCTTGAGAGCGGCGGCACGACTAGTCCATGTGGCAGTCAAATTTGTGGTATCCCCAGCCCATGATGCCAGGTCGGCTCCTGTGAGAAGCGTACGATAGAGGCTGTCATAAGTCAGATATATGGTTAAAGATCATGTCGCTAGAACTTACATCATTTGTGCTTCACTGTTGTTATAACCTTGTTGCCAACGTGCCCAGTCACGGATACCAGTGACCTCAAGAAGGCCAGGAGCACTGACTTTACCATAGACGTAGTCCATTGCCTTAAGATATTTCGCCCAGTTTTGCACAAGGAATGATGTGTCGTTAGTGTAAAGAACATAATTATATGTTCCAATCATTGTCCACATGTGGTAGGTATCTGAACCCAGTTGAAGCAGGGGAGGGCCAGCTTCTGGGAAGGCGCCAGTGACATTGTTCTGTAACCTGATCAGTACATGGTTCTTGGGGATCATAAGAGCAAAACTACCTGATAGTTATACATGACCTGAAGTGCATTCTTAACACTGTCCAGGTCGTCTCCAACGCTAACAAAAGTAGACGGAACTGCAATTCCCATATCTCCAGGCCAAACTGCACGGTCTCGCTTCGCACCATCGGTAATGACAGTGTCACCAGGACTCATGGTAGCATTGTTTGCCCAACCAAGTTTGACCGTAGGAATTTGCCGGCCTGTATTCGGAGGAACGGCATTTGTTTGAAGTGTGTACGCACCGCTATACCAGATCTTATTGAGCGTCACATCGTTGCAATGAAAGTACCCTTGATATGCTCTTAAGTTTGACCAAGTTGGCTGGAATCCTATATCAAGGATGATATCACTTATGTTGACGCTCGTCGTACCATTGGTGATTAGAAACAGCGTTAGATACCTGAACCCCCCACGAAGCTGAGCGTCCGGCATAGTGTAGATTCCCGAGCCAGCTGAAGTGAAATTGGCGTAGATTGCACCATCTGGACCTTTGAAGCCGCCGTTTGATGAGTCGGACCATTCTCCGATATAGTTTTTGGCCTCCGTAAAAGCTAAGCCGATAGCTCCTGGGCCCGTTGAGGTGAATTTAAATGTCACGAGCCCGCCGACTTCTTTCCCATAATCAAGTACATATTTCGAACCATTACCCGATAACCCAATGGAACCAGAGTAATTGAACAGGATGTTTCCGGTCTGAGCAGAAAGGACATTTTTGGGGGGGATTTTTCTTGAGGACGGCGCATAGATATTCGCTTCCCAAGGTCCTGGCCAAGCTGTATCAGTCGGGCCACTACATGTTGTATTCTTCCAGCATGTTTGAGCAGATACAAGAGTCAAGAAAAGAGAAACGATGATAAATTTGGTCAAAGAATTAACCACAGCCATGACGGATGGCTAAAGAGGAGATGTGAGAGGGTTTTTGTTTCTGCCATCGCCAAGAGGAAAATTGAAGCATTTTGAATGATTGCAAGGAATCACACTCGAGTACAGAAATCTATGACCCTCGACAGTTCGGTCGATGGATGTACCGAAATGAAGTTTTTCCGAAGCGGTTGAATATGGAGGTGCAGACTTGCGCAGATCGTAATGGCGAGGATGCGGGGAATCGCTGTATTTGTGGGGTAGCGATTGATTGCACCCACCGTTGGTACGCCAGGCACGTGCCCTTTTCTCACTCTTCCTCTTAAAGGTCTGAAGCACTTGCTTGTACTTGCTTGCATTTACTTGTACTCCCAGCCATTCATCACGACTACGAGTAATCTTCGTATCCTTGGTGCAGCAAGATCTCCCGCTCTTCGTAGTGAAGGAGTAGCAAACGATAGACAGGTCCGACTGGTCATACTGTAACACAACCAACAGTGCTTAGGCAATTCCCGTCCCGTGCCCAAAACAAAAGACATATCTACGACTTAGGAAAGCCCTAGTGGTAATTCCTCCTTGACAAATGATGACGAATGATTGCAGAGCTTTTCCCCCATTATGATGCCCTCGCGTCTTCGAATGTTAAGGTTGCAGACAACAAGATTCGAATACTACTCATGTTCCTTAGCTTCGTAGTAACCTATGGTGGATTTCGTTCTTGCCAGGCCCCACGTCCGTAGCTGTAACAAGAGACGCTCATTCTAAGTATGTGGTCGGGGGCACACTGATATGATGGGAGGCTGCGGAAAATGTGCCTCGACTTCTGGATTGTGGCCGGACTGATGTTGTGTTAAAGACGCTAGAACAAATCTTTCGCCGTTGAGAGACCTTTTGCTGTTGCTCTTTTCTACGATGGCTGCTTACCTGCTACTTAATGCTGATTCTCGTCGTCCTCTAAGACAAAGAGATCTAGAAGGTATGATCTCACCAAAATTTGGAATCCGTGACAAGTGTATCTTCGTACTACATGGGCACACAATGCGAAAGCTATAAATAGCAATCTTGATGAGAACCGATCTTTCTAATCTCTTTGGTGTTCCACCAGCAGTACCTCCGTATTCCGCGCGACAACTCTCGAGTGTATAAGAGTGATCACGTAGCATGCCTCGTCATTCATTTACACAACAAGCACATGGATGTTCTAGAGCTTTGGCTTCTTCTGCTATCTTTCCCTTACGGAGGTAGAGCTCCTCGGGTCTAGTAAGAATACATTCATTGTATTGTGGGAAAAGTAAGGTTAACGAATCTGCCGAGCCTCATAATGCCCCTTTTCCTTCGATCAACAGCGCCGCATAAGCACGGAAAGGATGGTTAAAGACGCTGGCACGGCTGGCTGTGAGTGATGGCGATTAAGCGCTGATGGCAACCTTGACATATTCATTCCATGAAGGAAGCCGAAACAAGGTCGCCACCGAAAAGGGGAATACAGTAAGATGGTAATAAAAGCTTTGTGGTCGCACAAGGTAGAACTATCGGAACAACGGTCAGTGATATAAAACATAAAATCATAGTTGGGACCAGCTGATGTTGATATATGTCGGCGGGATGAATCAGAGCTGAGGAAAGGTAAAACTTCACCAGTCTTGTTGTGCCGATTGTGAGTACAATTTTATTGTGATTATTGTACTGGGTTAACATAGGGGTATTGGGAGAGACGATACTTACGGTTGAGGAGGCTGGATCAGATAGATGTAAAACCAGCTGCTCGTGTGGAAGTTTAATGTACATAGCTAGATCAAGGGGGAGGGATCAACTGATAGAGATCAAGCGATGCATTCGACCTGGTCGACATTGGTATTGGGTGTCGTATCCACCAACCTGGGCCGCCGCCGTCCACCACCGGCTGCAGGAACTGGACGGTCTGCACTGTCTGCACTGTCTGTAGTTCTACTGTCTGTACTGTCTGTACGGTCTGTATGGTCTGTACTAGTAGTTGTCCTATTTGCACAACTTTATAGAAAGTGGACTATAACATTCATAAACCATTTACTGTGTCCTGCAGTCTTATGCACTCAAGATTGTTCTATCATAAGTTATCATCGTATCATATCAAATCATATCAAATCATATCAAATCATATCAAATCATGTCATAAGCGCAAAGAACGTCGTCACTTGTATGGACTCTTGGACTTGTCTTCTCAAAAGCTCCTTTTCGCTAAGAAATTCCCAACTATAGCATGGCCAGCTCTAACTATGATCATGCTTAAAAACTTACCAATAGGCATGACCAACGAACCTAATAAGCCAAATGGGTGGATGCAACACTCAAAATTCCCATCGATTCATCCAATTGTACAACTTTGAATTAATTGAGATCCTTCCATTTAACCCCGATATTCCCCAATTCCCTCATCCTACATACTCAGTACTACCCATACAATACTATCCCAAACCATACCATACCAAAACCATACCATACTCCATACAAAAGCATTACAACAATATGCGATCGGGATACTCAAATCTTTGACCTCCATCCCCTTTATTGTATCGGACCCGTCAAATGTATTGTTACCAAACGCTTTAACCCTCCCAGCTCTTAGCTCCCAATCCCGAGACTCCAGATGAGATCGCCGGTGCCGTCAGAGATTCCACTCGGTGCTAGTTCTTCTATCGCAGCAAGGGGAACATTTCTGGAAGATCCGCTTCACAACTCCCGATGAAGGTATGCGAAACAACACCTCTTGAGAAGCTGCTACTTTATTCCCGTGCGATATCGTGAGAGTCTGGCAGACATAGAAACTCCGCTCCCGACCCAACTTGCCCAACCAACTATCTCGCCCATGTCGGTGCTCAGCATCTGAGCCCGTTCATCCAATTCACTTTGGCTACCTTTTTCACTAGAGCCGCCAAGCCCTCAGTTTTTGGACTACCACTATACATATATGTTTTGCTTTAATTAAGACTGTCTCGTTCTACTCTGCTAACCTGCTTCTCTTCCTTAATAGACCTCGTCGAGACCCCGAGAGATTGGGGGGAGTTTTGCGAGTCGACGCGGACATGGTGCTCAGCTTTCGATAAGTGATACCACCCACCACGTTACTGAGGCCATTGGAGATATGTATGGGGAGGATGAATATTCCAGACGCGATTCACGACCTCTTAGCTTTCTCCCGTCCAATGAATCTCTCGAAACAACAGATCCCTACCACGATTCAGATGATCATCCGAAAACGAGACCACCCTTAACAAATGGAAATGCTGGCAAGAAAGCGCATACCTCGCCCGCAGTCATGCAGAGTCCCAGGAGTTCTTCTTTTGGGGATGGAGCCCTCTCGCCGACTTTGTCCCTGCGCGACCCTAATGCAGGAGGTACAGCGAACGCGGAGTTCCCACTAAACGATATCGACTATGAATCCAATCCAGCTGCTGTGGCACAAGAGTTGAGCAACTTACAAGCCTTACGGCGGATGTCCATGGATGTAGGCCACACAAGCGATCCAGATCTTCCATCCTTCCAAGGTGTATCTCTAATGCCTACTGTGGCTCCAACTGGTGGTGACGATGAAGATGACCCGTCGCGGCTTTTTTGGGTACCTGCAAGGGTACATCCTGAGCTTGCTCCTATGGAATTCAAAACCTTTCTAGAGAATCGAGTTCAATCAATAAAGCGACGTTCTGGAGATCAGAATTCATTATCCGCGAATGGGGCCGATCAAAATGGATCTGGGATGGGATTACGAAGGAAGAAGTCCATGCTTTCCAGGCAAATTGATAACTCAGGTGGCAGAGGTGCGGTTGGTTATACAGATGGTGCAGAACAATTGGAGAGGAAGAGATCGCTGTCTTCACACCACACACCGGAACTGAGGATTGCCGATTTACAAGAATTGGATGAGCTAGTCAGAGATCCATCAAAAGCCATGCAAAAGCTCACCATCGATACTGGAAACGGAGGGGGAGAGGTTCCTTTTGCTGAAGATTTACCTATTCTGCCTCAGGCCCCAGGCATCGGCTTAAGGAGGTCTACTCGCACTACATACAGAAAAGGAAGCATGCGAAAAGGGGAGCGGGTACCCTTCTCCAAACGCGCTGGTACCATCCGAGCTGAAACAGATGGGGAGGAGTCACCTACAGCCTCCCCTATTGATGGACGCCCTTCTATGGGCTATCCTTTAACGAAAGCCCAGTCTGAGCCCCCTGCGAGCACGGAAAACTTTTCGAGACCAACCAGAGGCACACGACGCATGCAGAACATTGAACAAGACACTCCACCACCAGTACCCCCTCTCCCGAATCTAGAAGATGTGCCTACCGATATGCCAACGAGATCTCGATCCCCGCCTTCGGTTCCAGCCGCTGAACCGATATCATTGCCCGCCCAGCAACCCCCTCAGCCATCTCATTCCGTGGAGTCGAGAAGCATCCCTGATACTCATGTAGAGCAATCTGTACCACGGATTGTGGAGACACCACCTCCACCAGAAGTATCCGACTCACCAACAACCAAGCAGTCTTTCCAATATCCCGAGAGAACTTCGTCACAAACCCTTCCACCTACCGTGCAACAAAAGCAACCGAGTCCACAAGCAATCCCCGAGCCTCCAGCTAGGTCAAGCAAACGCCCAGGCCCTGAGCGTCATGCCTCTTCCAGCGCAGCATCACTTCCCAGGGCTGCGACGATGAACGATCTGCAGCAGCAACCATCGCAACCCCCGGTCAACAGCACCAGAACCGATGCGCTCACTGTCACTCCAACTGTCGACGATAAGAAGCCGGAGAAGAAAGGAAAGAAAGACAGAGAAGAAGAGAGCTCGGGATCCAGGAAGACAAGTTGGGGCTGGTTCAAGGGTAGCGACGAGAAAGAGAAGAAGGATAAGAAGAAGGATGATAAGAGCAAGTCGAAAGCCAATTCCGAGAAAATGCATGACAATGCGCGATTAGATGTGCTACAATCTACTATGGAGACAACCACTCGAGGTCGGGAAAGCTTCTTGATTGAGCGGGACAACTTTGAGAACAAGTTGCAAGATGAACGGAAGAAAGAGAGTTCTCGTAAGTCTGGAGGCGAGAATAAGAAGGAAAAGGATGGTATTTTTTCTTCCCTATTTGGGGGCGGAAAAAAGAAATCCGACCGCGACTCTGGGGGCAAAAAGGGAACCTCACTTCGCACTCTTTCGCCAGACCCTCCTCATCGTATATTGAAACCAGATATCGATTACAATTGGACTAGATTTTCTATAATGGAAGAGAGGGCCATCTATAGAATGGCGCACATAAAGCTGGCAAATCCTAAACGAGCATTGTACAGTCAGGTTTTGCTCAGTAATTTCATGTACTCATACTTGGCGAAGGTGCAGCAAATGCATCCACATATGCAAGTACCTCAATCCGCACAGCAGAAGAAATTGGAAGCAGAGAAGAAGCAGAAAGAGCAAGAGCAGCAATATCGGGAGCAACAAGAGCAACTCAAGCTGCAGCAGCAACAGCAGCAGCAGCAGCAGCAAGAGGGTGGTGAGCAGTATCGATACGATTACCACCAGGTATAACACTTGCAATTCTATTTCCCTTGGCATTTATCTAATCAGTGATTTTTTAGGGAATTACGCAGTACGCCGAGTCCTCCCAAAACCCAAATCTCGCCACCGAGGGTGTCGACTATGTCGACGACTCTCAGATATATGACTATGACCATCAAAACGATGATGCTCACGGCCAGGGTCATAACCGGCCGCAATCTCGGACGGGTCAGCACAACAGTGAGAATGGTTACAATGATCAAAACCAACAATATAATCGGGACGGCAATGAATATTACGATTATGGAAGAACGTCACATGATCAAGGTCCTGAAGACGATGAGATGTGGTAGCACTGGTCCACTACTTGTTGTAAAGATTTCTCCACGGGCTTCCTTAATGCATATAACGATGGAGTATAGGCGCGTTTGTAATGGGACGGAAGTTTGTGGTATCGGAGGGAAGATAATTTATTGGAAGCATAGCGTCTGGTCGTCTCATGTTTGCACATTCACAGTTCTTGTCATCATGAGTGACAGGTCCTTGGGAAGTGGAGCCTTCGTCCCCCTTTTACACATCTGCTATGTTCAGAGAGGGGAAACCTGTGTGTTTATATGTACAATAAAACGTCGCTTCTTGCTCTTAGGCAAGTAGAAACTAGGACTGGCGAGAATCCAAATTGGATGCCGATCCAAACTTTGAATACTCCATACATATTCAAGCATTTTGGTGTGATCATGGTAATATTGGACAAACTTGAATAGGAGAATGGTGTAACCGTGGCATTGCGACTGGGCCAGATTTGGGCGGCGACCCTAGGTGATGTTGTATAGATATCTGACTAGCACGACTAGTAAATGAGAACGAGGAACTTGAGGAAGCCATTGGTGTATAATTTATGATTATTCCTCCAGCGGAAATATTGTGAAATTCTGTCGCACAACGCCTTGTATATTCGAACTGGTGGCGTTTGAACGCGCACTTCGTCCTACAGTGAGTGACGTGTGATTGTCGTGATCTTATGCTAAGGATAGCACCCGCTAACTTAGGATTACTTTAGCGGGGTTCGGGAAGCTTGGAGCCTTTGTCAGAGCACTAACCTGCTGCTGCAACACACAAATTCACAACCACTCTGATACACGACTGAAATACAATCACCGAAACAACACTTAACAAGACGTCGCCTTCCATAGGATCTGGCTGCAATGTTTCGAGCACAACAGAATGCCTTCGATGAGGTCGTCGGTAAGTTACATTCTACGAGGCAGCTCGGCGCTACAATGACGTCCTTCTGAACCAACTACTTACTTAACTTGTGATTTTATAGCTAAGGCGACCGATGAGAACCTTACGTCGGAGAACTGGGAATACATTATGGATGTTTGCGACAAAGTGACGGGAGAGGATAGTGGTGCGAAAGATGCTGTTGCGAGTATGATCAAAAGGATGGCGCATCGAAACGCCAACGTTCAATTATACACTCTAGAGGTTGGTCATGAGGGAGCTATGCGCGGCGATGAATCTGGCTAATACTCATTGTACCAGCTTGCCAATGCACTAAGTCAAAACTGCGGACCCAAGATGCACAGAGAATTAGCTTCAAGAGCATTCACTGATGCCTTGTTGAAGCTCGCAAATGATCGAAACACACACCAGCAAGTCAAGGCGAAGATACTTGAAAGAATGCAAGAATGGGCAGCAATGTTTAAAGATCCTGATCTCGGAATCATGAATGATCAATATCATAGACTTAAGAGTCAAAACCCTAATTTACATCCGCCATCCGCACCCTCGAAGAGTCGCCTAACTGATTTGGACCGCCAAAAGGAAGAGGAGGAACTACAAATGGCATTGAAGCTTTCGATTCAAGACAAGAGTAGCCAGCCGAAGCCTGCCCAACAGTCCAGTTCATCTGCCGGTCCATCGCAACCTCAAGCTGCAGCTGCACAGCCCCAAACAGTCCCATCCGGCACAACGGCTGCTACCGTTTCACGAGTTAGAGCGCTTTACGACTTCCAAGCCACCGATGCTGACGAGTTACAATTCCGGAAAGGAGATATTATCACAGTGGTAGGCTCGGTGTACAAAGATTGGTGGAGAGGATCGTTACGAGGCCAAACGGGGATTTTCCCTTTAAATTACGTTGAGAAGTTGATGGATCCTACACCGGAAGAACTACAGCGGGAAGCTCAAATGGAAGCCGAAGTTTTCGCCGAGATTAAGAACGTAGAGAAGCTACTCACGCTACTGAGTACTTCGACCTCTGAGTTAAACGTCCGGGATAATGAGGAAATCACTGTAAGTCATGGGATCTTCAATTGTTCCCGACGCCGAATGCTAACCGACATAGAAATTATACCACTCCACTCTTGCCATTCGCCCGAAACTGATAGAGCTAATCGGGAAGTATTCACAAAGAAAGGGTTGGTCTCCTACACTTTGGAAAGTAACATGCTTGCTAATTCCTTTCAGATGACTTTACCCAGCTCAATGAGAGGTTTATCAAATCATGTCGCGATTACGAGAACTTATTAGATGCGTCCATGACCCAAGCACAACCTTACCAATACGGACGACCTGGTCAAGCCCCACAAGGGCCACAAGGTTACTCATATCCTCCTCAAGCAGCACCACCTCAACAAGGTCCTGAAAGATACTTCTCACCTCAGCAAGGTTAGCCACAAATCATCCCAATGAAAAATAATATACTAAATCAAGCAGAACCACCATATCAGCAACAGCCATCTCCTCCCGGTAACTATCCCCCACGTAATGGACCTGCACCATTCTATGTTGTTCCGCCAGGTCAACAGCCTCCACCAGCTGATGGACGGCAACAATATCCTCAAAGAGATCCAACACCCCGTATTCCTTCAGGCAGCAAACCCGCACCTCTTCAAACAAATAGCCCTCCTCCGACCCAATATCCAAGCCAACAACCCCAAACAGGTCACCGACCCCAAAGCACATATTCCAACCCTCAAGAACTCGCCACCTCCGTCTATGACTCCCCCATCAAACAACAGAACCCCCAACCCCCAACACAATACACGGCCTACCCTGGCGAGCCAGACAGCTACTCCTCACTCCCTCCCGCTCAAGTTCCAGCACCTCTACAATATCATGCCTACAAACCACCACAGCAACCATCTCAACCTTCCCAGCCTCCTCAACCGTCGTATGAACCTCCTCTACCTCCACCCAACCAGATTCCTAGTCCCGTGCAAACGAATGCTGGCTATCCAAACTTAAATCAGGACGCTAGAGCCTCATTACCAAGTCAATACAAGGCATATCAAAGACCGGGCAGTAGTGATGGAAATGCACCGAGTGCTCCTCCAGCTGCTGCAGCTAATCCCGCGGACTTTTATAGACAGAGCGCCGCATATTAGTATGAGATGACTAATTGGTGGCTAAGGAGTTTTTATACCCTGAACTTGAGTTCTCTACGAACCGGTGGATGATGGACTGGAGATAATATGTTATTTTTCGTAGGGATTTTTTATTCTGGGCGTAACTTTCCGTGGGTGGATTTATCAATGGATTAGATGGCACAGTTTTCCTTATTTTGCGTTGGTTTTCATAGGATGAGATGGGCAGGCACGGTGAACGGATGGATGTAGGTATGGTAGCTGGGTAGTTATGTGGAAATGCAAATACCCTTTTCTCGTTTGCTTAATACGCCTGCTTTATATTCTCCTCTACTGGTGTTGTGAATGTTGTTAGTGTGCTCGAGTATTCAGTACTGCATACCTCAAATCTTTTACCTTGTAACTATTACATACATCTATCTACCTAAACTTGATCAAACTCGGCATGCGGAATGTAAACTCTGTCTGTACACTTTACATGTAGATAAACACTACTCTATCTCGTAGGACTACAGTTTAAGATACGACCGACCGGCCAAGCTACTGTGTGTGTTATGTACTGTATGTACCGAGAATAAATATACCAACAACACACCATCCATCCATCAACCATGTCTGGCTGGCTGCTCGCTCTCCAGGGCATACGTGAATAGATAAACAAGACCGCCACCCATGGATGGATCGATGAATGAATTTCTTCTTGGATTGCAAAAAGCCGCTTTTTATTCTTTTGGTTCCGACTATCCTGCATGTTGTGCTGTGCTGCTTCCTGCATCAATAATTTTAATATACCACAAGTCTATATATACTCATCTCATCTTATCTCAACACAACACTTCCGCTACCCCAAGTCAACTACTGTGCTTGTGTGATACTCGTTTTGGTACACCATGTATCCGCCCGCTCTTCCCTCCTTCCACTCCCCTACGAACGTAAAGCCGCAGCAAATAAAGGAATAGTCATCCATTCTATATCATTCCTCTCTCCTCCCCCACTTCTCTCTCCTCTTCTCCCCTCCCTCTCCCCCCTCTACTTTTTTGTCCTCCCCCTTCGCCTTTACTTCCATATATCCCCCTCTCCCTCTCCCTCTCCCTCTTCCTCTTCCTCTCCCTCTCCCTCTCCTTCTCCCTCTTCCTCTCCCTCTCCCTCCGAGTTACTCTCCTCCCACTCATCCTCCTCCTCTAAGAAACCTCTCCCCCTATCAGTAAAGTCGCCCTCCCACGTGAAATCGGGGAAATAGCCCGAGAGGAGTGCGGAGCCGCGGCGGCTGCGCTGATTTTCGAGATTGAGGGCGTTGGTGGGGGCGGCTGTAGCTGTTGGGGAGTTAGGCATAGGATGTATAATTATTGGTTGGGAAAGGGGTCGTTAGGGATGGGGTGTTTTGTGTCTGTGGGATGGGGAGATAAAGAAGGGGATGGGATTGGGGTTGAGATTTTGAAGGATATAAGAGGGAGATCGGGAAAGAAGAGACGGTTGAGGGAAAGGAGAGAGAGACTGGAGTAGAAAACGAGAGCAATAAACAACATACCATTAAATCCTATCCCCATAGAACCCGATGCAGCAGTAGGCAGCACCGGCGAAGTAGTCCCTGGCGAACGAAACCCATACGACGTACGCGGGGTAGGCGACGTAGGACTATTCGATATCATACTAGTCCGCTCGGCTCCTCCCATACTCACAGAATTAACACGACCCAAGCCGACAAATGACCGTATGGAGAGACTTGCGCGTCTGAGAAATGACGTCGACCGCCTGATTGATGAGCGCGGGATAGATGGAAGGACGGGAGCGGAGCCGGAGGGGAGAGAGGGTGGGTGGCAGCGCAGGGAGTGGGGGTGGTTTTTGCTGGGGGTGTTAGCTTGGGGGGTTAATCGGAAGGTGACAGGGTGGGGGGAAAGGGTTAGA
This sequence comes from Clarireedia paspali, assembly GCA_026225955.1. Lineage (NCBI taxonomy): Eukaryota > Fungi > Ascomycota > Leotiomycetes > Helotiales > Rutstroemiaceae > Clarireedia > Clarireedia paspali. The sequence continues at coordinate 35,116 of JANGZZ010000206.1, read as the reverse complement.
AATGTATGGAGAGATTAGGGAAGATATTTAGAAGAAGGATAAAAATATATCAGGCTTCTTTATACGAACGGAAAAAAGATGATTGATTCCGCAAGCACAAATCAAACATCTCCCTTGTCCCCAAAGCGGCCAAAGAAAAGAAAAAGAAATAACCTACAAATCCCTCTCCCAACACTCCTCCCTCTCATTCCTCTCCCTCCTCAACCTCTCCTCCCTCTCTCCCCTCTCTACCCTCGCCCGTCTCTCATCCTTTACCCCCCTCGAAAGTGGCAACGGCCTCCTCCGAATAATATTAACCCTATCCCTCACCCTCAATCTCGCAATCTCGATAATCGACGGAGCTGGGGACGGCGGCAGCGGAGTTTGCAATGCATTGGCGATGGAGAAGAAGTCCAATAGAGGGTTAGTTATGATGATGATGATTCTCCAAGTAGCAGTAGTTGGAGTAGTGGTGATGATCGAGTGATTATCAAGGAGCGGTGAGATGAGGCATGGAAAAAGAAAAGAAATGGGGTGGTACCACGAGGAGCAGAAGGAGTAGAGCTGCGAGAGGCAGACGAGCTATTATTGTCTCTTTTGAAGAAGAAGCTTGAGAATTTCTTAGAAGACATTATTTCCTTCTTTCTTTCTGATTATGGTAGAGTGGTGCGACAATGCAAGATGGAGTGAGACAGAGTTAAAATAATGAAGGCAAAACCGAGGAATTGCATTAGATTCGGGATAAAATGTCGAGTTGATTGCTTCGAGATACGATAATCAAAGTCACAGAATTTATCAGGATGTTAAAAGGTGGTGAGCAGTCATTGGTGTGAAATAGTGGTGACAAGAAGAAGCAGGAACAGGAATGCCACAAAATCAGAACCGAAAACAAAAGATTTTACGGTCATGAATATAAAACTATTGCAGTTGAACTGAAGGACAGTTTGATTTCAAGAACGAAGGATACTTAAATTGCATATAAATTGACGGTTTCTCGGTGGGAAAGTGAATACTGACAGTGCTGATGAATATTCCCTTAAGGCAGCGACCAAGGTGTTTGGCAAGTGTGTCGTAATCCAATAAATTGGCAGTGTTTACCAGGAGAAATAAAACATATATACATCGTGTGGACTCATCATCGTACAATCAGCCCTCAAAAGCGTCCTCGAAAAGAGCTCTCAGTTGCTCCCTTCCTTCTCCAACCTCCTCTGCCAATCCAGGTGCGAGTATCAACACTCTCTTTTGCGGCATTGTGCCCTCTACTAAATCATCAATATGCTCGCGCTTAAATCCTAAATCCTTTAGGCCTTTTGGCTGATCACCAAGTGTGTCCAGGAATTTCTGCAAAGCTTCCCCTAGGACCTCGCCAGCGCTTTCTTTCTTGACATTGGAAATATCAACTCCGAAGCACTCTGCTGCAGCTAGATGCCTTTCGGGATTGGATGGACCGGTGAAACGGAATACTGCTGGGGCAGAAACCGCCACAGATACACCATGCGGTATGATTGGAGTATTCGTCACATATCCAGGGTGGGTATATCCAGGATTTTGGCCGGATATGGGGTAAGACATTCCTGGAACTTTTTAGTACAAGTATCATGTCAATATCGCTGCTAGATGATTCAATACGGGCGATAGAGTATGGTCATTCATCAAATCACTGCGGAAAAAAACCCATGGCAGTTTGGGATTTTGAACTCACCATGACACAAATGTACGCCCGCATTCCCGAATCCTACACCTGCTAAAGTAGCGGCAAGTAACATCTGACTTTGCGCTTCATAATCCTCAGGATCTTTTGTTGCCCTAGGCAAGTATTTTGCCGTACTTCTCAGCGCTTGTAGTGAGAAGATATCACTGATAGGATTAGCCCCCTGATACGCTGGTCTGTTTATCGGATTTGTGGGCCTCGGAATTCTTTCATAATAAGGAATTGCTGTCCAACTCTCCAAACTATGACATAACACATCAAGGCCAGAGCTTGCATGAACAGCTGAAGGCATAGTGCGTGTATTCAATGGATCGCATATACCAAGCAATGGCTTGAGATTCCGATGGGCAACGCCGGTCTTCGCACGATGAGAGACGAGATCAAAGATTGCAGTACCTGTTGTCTCGGACCCGGTTCCTGCAGTAGTGGGGACTGCTATCAGTGGTAAGAGAGTCTTGTCTACTGGTCGTCCTTTTCCGAGTGGAGCGTTGACAAAGTCCATGAAATCGGCATCCGGGTAGCACGTGTACAGGTTCATGAGCTTGGCAGTATCAATGACTGAACCACCACCAACTGCTAGGAAAGCATCGGGGCCATATGACTTTGAAAACTCAATGGCTTGTTTGACCCTGTGTAAAAGTATTAACTCAATCTATGCTTGTCGGCAAGAATAGCTCAATCACGCAGCTAAACAATAGCAATGATGTTTGCTTGTGCCAGGCCTGTAATCGTCAAGGGAGATCACTCACGAAGTATCCTTTGGTTCAACTCTACAATCCTCGAAAACAGTAAACTCCACCCCTTCTCTGTTCAGTCCTTCTGCCACTTGTTTCATTGCATCTAAGTTCTTTACAACCTTGTCCGTCACCACACAAACTCTCTTCGATCCCAAGTTCTTAAAATCCAGCCCCACTTCCTTTGTTACGCCTGGCCCAAACCTGATCGAAGAAGCAGCCATCTCAAACGCATATTCCTTTTGTCTCGAGGTATCGACCGGCGTGGCATAATTCCTCTGCAGATTTCTTTTTGTTTGTGAAAGCAGTCCGGAAGGTGGGTGATGGTGATGGTGTCCGGGATTACCATGACAGGGACACGAAGGCGGGTGGGTATATTGAATTGTTCGAAGCAGATTCATAGCCCGGGCGGCTTTCTGAAGAATGGTCAATACCTGTTATGTAGCATAGGAGCTTGGCACCTACATTTGGGGCGACTCGAATGGCTGACATGATGAAGCGACTTCTCAATGTAAAAGAGGAAATGGATCTCCTTCACGATTATTACCCGGCAGGTCCAACTTTAGTTTTATTGGGTAGGGATTTGATGTAAAGGGGCAGATTGGTAGAAATTGGTTTCATAGAGAAGAGTGTATCCGACATCGTGGGGATGAACACCAAGACTTTAGTGTATAGCGAATAGTGTTGTCGTCTCATCTAGCTTATTACGATATCTTTCAAATCTGCGGGGAAGCCTGAAGAGCTACCCGCGGAATCCCAATTGCCGATCCTCGGCTAAGCGTAACCAGGCGTGCCAGGCAACTCCGGGCTACCGTATTCAAAGCTTTGTGGGGAAAGTAGTCTGCTCCCTGCAAGTTCCTTCGACCTTGAAGCATCAACTCTACTTACATTATTCTTAACAGAAGAAACGAAGTTTTGTTAGGGTAGAAAGATGTTCAGCAGAGAAAGGCTTGTTATAAAAAGCCGTTAGCGTAAGTCACAGATTATTGCGCGGCGCGGACATGTGAAGGAGAGAAGATAATAATATATTTAGTCAATTGTACCTATCCATTACCTCTTGTAAACACCAAAGGTATCAAATCCAACCGCCTCCCCACCCCCCCCTTCCCCCAAAATCGCCTCCATTCAATTTATGACTGACCTTTCTCCTAAAGCATCAAGAAGAATAAATACAAGATGCGCCAGAAAAATAACAACCAACACTCCGGGAAAATATCAATATAACACAATGTGGTGAAAAAAAAAACACAAGCTCCAAACTCCAGTCGTCCAATGGCTCTGAAAGTCAAGATCAATGCGCTGTACCTATATGGATTCCCAAACTATACAGCATATCTTATAATCGTAAATGACGTATAATGCATAAATTGTCGAAACGTATTTTCCTCGAGCTTGTCCCAAGGCTTCCTGGTATGTTATCCACGGGAATATATTACCAGCCTCTGCGGCTGCCCCTCCTACTGCTTGATACCGAATCACCACCCCTGTTTGTTTCAATCCCACTCCTATCACTCGCTCCCACGCCACTTCCTCCGCGGGGATCGTCTATGCTTTTTCGTGAGAGTTCTCGCCCAATCTCACTCATGTCGAACAGTAATGGCTCATCATCGGCTTCAAACGTCCCTGTATTCCTACCGAAACTATACCTGCCACCACCAGCTCGCTCGCTCCCACTTCCGCTACCTCTCTCTAGCAGACTGGAGTAAGAGCCCGTTTGTGGAGGAGTCACACCTCGTCCGCCAGTCCGGCCAAGTCGCGGTCGGTACGGCGAATTCACAGGACCAGGTCCACTAAGGCGAGAAACTTGAGGTACTTCCGGTTCCTGGGCGTCTAAGGGCGACGAAGGCTGTCGAGACATCGCAGTAGAGGCCTCAGAGATATGCGGTGCAGGTTGTAGTAAGCGAGAGGGTGATTGTGAATTGGAGGATGCTACATCATCTGATGTTGGCCCAATACCTAGAAGTGCACTCAGGCTCGGTGGCTCCCGATCATCAGCCCCTAAGCTTATACTTCTGTGTACACCGAAGGGAAGATCGCCCAAATCGTCCTCAACTGCGAGTGCCCTATGCTGCTGAGCAACAGAACTTGATCTCCTGTTATGAGGGTAGTATGGTCTCGGGGAAGTGGGAATGTCAATTGCGTTTGTACCGAGATCGTTGGACTGATCATCATCTGCAACATCCTGCAATCTCGACTCGGCAGTTCTGCTTCGCTGAGGGGCTCTTCTTGGCTGGTCATACTCGACTATGGAATTTGCACTCAGACGTGAGGGAATCGCTGGTGTGTGGGGAGTATGTGGTGATATAGGCTTTCCCGGCGAGGATGAAGTAGATATAGAAGTCGCGGCTACCATTGGCGGTACGCCCGACAACTGTCGACTTGATGAGCTTGAAGATCGCTGTAGCATAGCTGATGATGACATGGATTCTGTAAGAGCATTGTGAGAGTCACGCATTGACTGGAACTTTGATAATTGGGCACTGGCCCGTTTCTTAGATGATTCACCCGAAGGCTCGAAGCTCTGTAAAGTCTTCTTACTGTCAAGAAGCTTTAAAAACTCTGAGATGTTATCGTCATCCGTTTGTAACGAACCGGAGCTTCCACCTCCTTCTGCCAAAATGCCGGATCCAGGCTGTACAGAAGATGACAGACTCTGCTTTCCACTGCTCCCTTGATCTTCGTCGACCAACCTGCTAGCACCCCCATATGAAGACCGGCCACGACGATGTGTAAAGCTACTGCTATATCTGCTAATCGGTGCAGGCTTAGGCGAACTTGATGCAGATGAAGGGATGATGTTATCGGATGATACCGGCCCTCCTCGTAGAGTAGCCGGCATCCCGGCCGTCAAAGATGAGCGGTTTCTGGCTTGCGCCAATGCGCCGCTGATCCCCGAGGCTCGAGGTAGGGACCCTGGCGATGGCGGAGGAAGCACTTCACCTCCAGCATAGGCGGCACGACTAGGTGAAGAAGATAAGGACCCAGCCTTGAATGGCTGAAACGAGAGTGAAGGCCTCCTCACCATTGCGATGCCCTCCAACGATTTGAGTGAGCCCTTTGAAACCTGCAAAGGTCGAGCGTGGGGTAATGAGCCGACAGGTGGCGAGCTTGTGTCTGAACCGATGGGTCTCTGTGCTCTTAGAGCAGAGATAGGGCTTTCACCCCTTAAGGGAGCATTTCCATGGAAGGTCGACAAGCTTCCATATGTTTGTATAGGTTCGGAATCATCTTCAAGTTGCTTGTGCGCAGGTAGTGATCCTATTTCAGCTTGCTTGGTTGATCGACGTCGAAGCAGGTCGCCTCGAGCGGCTAACGAGGGTTGGAAAAATTGTTCATCTGCACCCATGAACCTTGAGCTGAGGAGAGATTCAGAATCGTCAACACGAAAGTTACAATCATTTCGATACGACACTTCAGCAGAAAATTGGCCAGCTGGCGTGTCGGTGGTACCAAGAAGGTAATCTGAGGTGACCGGCCCATTACTATCATATAAAGGCTGCGTTAGGCCATCATATCGACGTGGTTGGACATCACCAGTTGTTATGCGGCAATTGACCCTTAGTGGGCCATTTGCTGATCCACCTTTCGTCAGACCCTTTACGAATTTGGAGGGCGGCACAATTTTCGCTGTTGAATACAGCGAGCGGAAGAATACAATGCACTTTTTGTAGACAGTGGGTAGCGTTGACTTAAAGTCCGATGGCCGCTCTTCGGAACTGTCTTTGAGCTCGATTCTCCAACGTTCCAGTATGACTTCGCTACGTCCATCATTTGAACCACTAGAATTACTCAGAGCATCCAAGACGTCCCACCGTTTTCCATGATCATCCACAATGACCAATCTCTGACTGTTGGTTAAGGCCGAAGTATCGAGGTACGTTTCTATTATCAATGGAGGTGGTCGATTTTGGAATCCGCCGCAAGTCCTCCATATGCTGAGCTCGTCTCGAAAGGCATCGGAATCGTCTGTCTCGATTTGGAACTGACAAGATGGCAAACAAGGTTAGTGAATGCAGGGGATTGAAACAAGAGGTTTGGAGGACGGCAGTGTACCCATTTGTTAACTTTCTTGATTCCATCCTTGTTCAAGATCACTGGAAGGGTTAACCTCGACTGTAGCAGGACAATTGCAGATTTGGTGTAGAAGTTCTAGAATAGATCCAAGTCAGCAGTGTTTCAAATATCTGCAGCTGCAGATGATGGCCGAATAGAACCGACCTGTATGATTTGGTCTAACTTCTTGACCGCCTCTCGGCTTGGACCAGTGGATGGCAAGACTCCACCATCTCCACTACCGTCGTCAACCTCGTTGTAATGTGGCATATCTGAATATGATCTTGAGTGGCCCGTTCGACTTTCTTCTCTGGGGTTATTCGTTCGAGTTGGGTTCGTTCTTGGTGATGAGGCGGGTGAGGCCGAGACGGGCGAAGGTCGAGGGTGCTGATGCATTTTATGTTAATTGCTGACGCGGATGTTGAATCGTAGCAAGCTGTCGCCTCCGAGCAGCAGATGCAGGATGCGCTGGTATTTGCTGGAAGGTGATCCTCGTACCAAAAAAAGGTCTCATACAGCAGTCGTAAGGTTCTAGATGGTGAATAAAGCGGTTCCGAGATACCACATAAGTTGGGCATCCATCGTAGTATGAATTATGTGATTTATTCCCGAATAGCTATTGAATTTGATTTGGAGTCGTCAAATGGGCGATTTGAGAGTCGCGAGGGTGTGGAGGACCGCTGCGGTTGCCTCCCAAAGGGTAGAGAGGAGAGGAGAGGGTACTTCGGGGACGCCTTTCGAGTGGATACCCTTTCACGCAAGCATCTTTACGATAGGCTTTGGCAAGGCTGGACAATGGCTGTAGATTTGATTAAGTATCGAGCGATACGTTTTGCAACGGGAGAAGTCTTTGAAAGGGTTGAATTGGAAAAGTGATGGTTTGTTGCGTGGTTGATGAAAGTTGGAATTATTGCGCAAGAATAGTTGGGATGGGATAAGACTGGGTGGTGAGGCTTGTGCGAGTACCGGTATGCGTAAGGTTATGAAATGAAGCTTCGATCAGATGGAGAGTCATTCTCATGCAGGCCCTGGCTCCTTTGAATGGATGGGGAGGGTGGATAACCTCGTGTCTCGTGATTCAAGAGCGCTTATCACCAATACCGGGTTCAAACCATGGCCAGTCCGTGGGAAATGCGATATAAGAAGAAGGAGTGAAGGGATATGTGAAGATATATCTTTTTCTTCGTTCTTCGACACCTATCGAGTCCCCTTTACACAGAGTCCGGCACTTGGAGCTTTCGAGCTTATTTATGCGCTACATTCGTTCCGTAACCGTAACACAAAGTTCTTGTCTTGCTCGATGCCGATACCGATAAGAATCGCTGCTGAGTCAGCAATCCGCGCGATAAGAAAACAAACTGTCACCCGAGAAACAATCGACACATTTTTACTCATTACTATCTGGACCTGGCAACCACAACCACACCGCAGCCCCCGAAAATGTTATGTAACGCACGCAATTCCAACAGTCCTTCCACACCTCCGCCTTAGATGCTATTCCCGGATTGTGTGTTAGTCCTGCTATTATTATTCATTATTCAAATTAGAATGTCCCACGCGACTTGACCGGTCCACTGTATGAAGTAGAGTGGCTGACGTCGGCCACTCGAGGTGCTGGAGAGCGCATTCTGGATGCATTCAAAATCGCGTTGTAGTTGTGCTTAACTGGAGCTCTACAACTTGAAACCGCAAGTACTTTAGTGCAAAGCAACCTCCGGTGCACTGATCGTTGCTGAGTGCGAGTTTTGCAGGTTGCAGCGCTCCAGTTTTTCTGAATCTTTCCACTTCCAATGTGTCATTGGACAATCGCCCAAACCTTCAAAAAGCTACTTGCATGAATATATATGCAGGTCGAGCTGGAGTTGTGCCGATGAAGTTCAATGGGATAACTAGGCAGTCTTCGAGGTCCTGCCCGTCTCCATTTCACATCCACTTTGGTCTGACACCTACATGCACTGCCTCGAGGGCCTGCCAGTTCAGTGTTCAAAACATATCCTACTTCCTCTACGGGGATGATGGCACGCAGAGTTACCAAGGGGGAGGGGTAGGCTTTCAATTTGGCACACACGACCCCCAAATGCTCTCGTCCGTTGACCGAGTCACCGGCTAAGCGTCCGATGACTTCCGATTTGGTACAGATATGGAATATGAAAGCTGCAACTAACTTTAGTGGTTATCACACCAAATAACCAAATAGGTCCGATCAGTTGATACAGCATTGTTTCGCCAAGGTCGTCGACCATCAAAAATCGCCTGTTATACTTGTAGTAAAGTGATAGAATAGGATAGCCTCATGTCCCGTCCCAAAAGGTTGTCGCTCTCTGCCGCCTAGAAATTTCATGTAGCCGATTACCACAACCGAACAATATGGGCGAGCATAGATACTGCGGGGGCTATACGAATCGGTGAGCCGTACTTGTTCCTGCTGCGTACTCTACGCAAATAGTCTTAGAGTCTCAGAGTCTCTCTCTACGAAGTAGAAGCGCCAACTGCTCAAGTGTGTCGGTCTAGCTATCTGGCTTATACCGCGCCACAGTTCTAGCTGAGCCACATCATGACCTCGAGAACTCAACATGCGGGACAATATGGACACCAGTCTGGACAACTCAATCTCTCGTTCCTGTCAGTATACGCCTACTCAGAAGAATATTCGGACTGACGATATCGTTCCCTCCCCGGATCTCTTTCTCGTCTCCAGGTCTTACTGCAAGCCAATATTTCATAAACGCAAGATGCAGCCTTTATGCAAGACTATTGCTGATTGGCGGGCTGTCTTCGTCGATTCACACTTGAGGTTGACTGATAAGGCTTATTTTCTATTGAAACCATCTCTACTGGTATGTCGCACGACTCCTACACATTTTTACGTGTCAATGTGAGGAGATGCCATCGCGGCATTTACCTGGACACTGGAATATGAATTGGAAACTGCAAAACGACTTTCATCTTGTCAACGAGTCCCCCTTTCACAAGATGCTACTTTCTGTCAGGCGTTTATCATGATATTTACTGGTTTAAAATTCAAGGCCTCTAAGCAAATCCCGTCCAATGCCTAATGACCACGGCATTCCTATTTGAGAAGGTACCACGATTCATTGCAATGTTGGCCGGCTCTTCCTCTGATGCAACTGGTCAAACTGGACGACTAAAGAAGCTTAGGACTATTTCTCTTATCAAGCTTCATAGGAAATGGCTGTGTTTCGGTCCTCGCTTGGGAGCTAACTAGCAAACATATGATATCTCCGGTGCTTATGCTTGTCTGCGAGATCAAGGCAAGAGATAATTTGATGTCGGAGCATGGCCCATGCCGTTGATTGATAGAAATCCTGTCTAATACCGGTCTCCACGTCAGTCATCCAAGCATGCGACTACCTTGTCAACTTTGGTTTCCAAAGATGCAGCCCCAAACCTACCTCATGTCATATCCAATGGATATTGAAAACAGCTAACGGGAGCATCACCTGACCATACCTTATCCGATACAGGACCTCATGACGCATGGTCTCCTGGATAAAATTTCCAGTCACTCCCGATCACGAAAGTTTGTGATAGTCTCTCTCTGATCGCTCCTCAGTAATAGAGCACAGGTAGATGAGGACTTGCTTCGGGCTCTCCTCACTGGGAACCAAAAAAAGCTGATGAAAGAACCCGTCAGTCCCATCCCATGCACGGATTCTCTACCAGTGTAGTCATATTGCAGAATCCACCAGAATCTGCCACCTAAAGGGGACCCGCAACGTGGCTTTTTGTAGCTCAATCAGTTACTGGGGGGCATTTTTTCCCTTGGAATTTAATGCTTCTCCGACGACAGTTTGCTGCTTTACATGCTTGCATGCTTGCACAATCTGTGAATGACTTCCTAACAAGCTGTGCATGACCGACAACTCGTTCTTGTATGCACCAAGTATTCATGCATCACAATAACTGCATAGTTGCAGCCTTGTGCTGATGTTGCGTCTAGGCTACATAAAAAGCATTGACAATGACTAGGTAGTGCCAGGTACCTACTAGACAGCTTCGTGCAGCAAAGTGGGGAAAATTCTGCCTTAGCATTCAAGAAGTTTCGACTACGGCACCAAGGAGGGTCACAGCTTTTTAAGTACCTATCAATATTCAAGACAACGGCAGTCCTTATGGATTAACCCCGAGAGTCATATTAATAACGCGTTGTTGTTTAATTAATTTTTATTATTTATTAGACCATAGTTCTACAGCGTGGAAAGATATAAATGTTAAGGACAATCGCGCTGATGGTGGAGTTCAAGAGATAATCTTTGCGAGAGGCATCCTCACTGAGTTTAATACGTTCAGGCAATCAGATAGTCCTTGCTATTGAGGTTTAAATGAGCGGCTTTCAGTATCAAAGAATGATTTATGATTAAAAGCAATATCTGAAGGAAGAAAAGCTTGATTAAAATGGTGGTTTGAATAAGAAGTCAGTCCAGCCTCAAAAAGTCTTCGAAATCTTCTTGCTCAACGATCTATTCCGTTCCGTTAGCCACTTCCCCCTGCGGGTTTCTCTATTGAGTTTTGATCTTTCCGCCTCCTTATATGCATATTCGCACTTCATCACATGCAACTCTCGAGGATCGAAACATATATCAAAAGACAGCTTGCAATACTTACAGCTGAATCTTTCGTCAACTTGCTCTGTCCCTCGTTCAGGTCCCAAGATGTACTGTATAATTTCTTCGTGCTCTTGACCTGCCGCGAATGGACTGTAGAGCGAAGCGCAGGTGCTGCTTGCATGGTCGGATTCGTCCGCTACAAAGGGTCCCTCGCTCAGCTCCTCGAGCCATTTGTGAAGCCATTCTCGGTGCATCTTCTCAGTCACTCTCTGATCCTCCTTCTCTTCGGATTGCATGAGGCTGGAAAATGGACCGGGATATTCATCCTCGATGATGGCTGAGCTCTGTTGTAGCCCGTAGTATAGGAACTGTGTGGCTACTTCACTGGCGTCTGCTTCGGGTATTCTGGTGTATACTTGAGGAGAAGTGTATTCATACTCTTGAAGTTGTGGCCATTCAATAGCTCTAGTTGTTTCACCTTCTGATTGCTGCGGTTGAGTTTGTTTTGCGACGGCTTGAGCTTCTTTCAGTTTACTACCAAAATGACCAATGCTCCAACGATTGTGCTGAAGGTAACGCAAAGACTTCTCCAAATAGCCCTTCAAACCAATGGGAACACGAACATCCTTTTGGACCTGATCTACTTCTGGCATAATCAGCTTATCTTCACCCTCCTCCAGATACTGCACTGATCTCTTCGGATCCTCCTGCACCACCTCCTCCTCATCGAGATACACATCCGGATCAAAAAGGTTATCCTTAGATTTCTTGGGTCGCGAAACAGCAGGCGGATCCGGCCAGTATGTCGACACCGATTCATTATCGTCGCGGGCTTCACGCAGCTCTGCACATCGGGGGCGGCAATCAGCGCACAGGGGGCCATAGGGCGGGTTGCAGTCGAGGTCATCGCAGAACCAGAGTTCGAGGTTGGAGGGAGTGAGGGAGGCGCTGGAAGTGTAGCTGTATTTGGAGATACGGTGGGTGAGCAATGGGGAATGCATGGTGTTGGTATGGGGTGAGAACGGGAAGGAGGCTGAGGATGAGGATGAGATTTGTGAGGTGACAGGATGGGAGACGAGAGTGGAAGGGTTTCTTATTTATATTGGGCTTGGCGACTGTTCAAGCATGTTTTTACTGGATGTTGTACAATTGCTTTGTGCATGAAATAGAGCAGCTTTGTTGGTGCCGAAAATCTTTTCATTGTCCCACGAGTCGGAAAAAGATGCAGAACAAAGACTCATGTTTGCTGAGACATAGGGGGTTTGGTCTGTGGTAGGTGATTCTATGCGGCGCTGCACAAAGGGCTACTAGGTGAATTGCTTAATCGTGGCGAAAATGGCTAATCTAAACTTGCAATATGGAGATGATCGATAACTTCAGAATCTATTTGGTGTATTCGTTGCGATGCAGATGACAAACAAATTCCTCTCCGATGTGGGAAATCTCCAATAAGCCCCGCAACCTATTCCTACCCACGCAAAGCTCCGGACAAAATGTTGTGTTACGTCTCAAACTTTAGCCGCGTTCATGACTAGCATTTGTCAAATATCTAATGGTCCATATTCATATCATGACATCTAATTTTCAATCTCGAACTCAGCCCCTCTATCTTACACCATACTGATCCCTTCCAAACCAGCCAATCTAGAATCTTATCCCTCCTTCCTTCCTTTCCTTTCTTTTCCTTTCCCTCCCACTTCGCCATCCGCCCTTCCCATCATCCAAGCCGCACATCTACCCCTCTTTTCCAATCTTTCCCTCCACACCATCCCACGTCTTTTTATAACACAACATAACATAAAATAACATAACATAAAACAGTATAATTCAAGAATCAAGAAAAATGCCAAGCTGTAAGAAAATTTGACCCCTATCTTTTCCATGCCCTGTCTCAATTGCAATCCCAAACCAAGCATCAATATAAACCCAAAGAATCTCAGAGCGGGGGAAAAAAAAGAAGGAACAAACGCCCCAGCGAAAAAAAAATTCCACATACGCGGCACGCGCATCACCATGCCATGCACGCATGCATACCACAAACAAACGAACAATGCTGCTTCGTTAAACTTTCTCTTATTTTCTCCCCTTCCTTATTGCACACATAGTATGGAAGGGGTAGTAAGCGAAAGAGAATTCAGAGAGAGACACGGAAAAAGAGAGAGAGATAAAAAGAACATCAACAATGAATGACAATAAAATGCATATCGCAAAAGAGAGAAAGACAAAAACTATAAGGGTATACATCCACAGTAAGTAAATAATTCATACACCCCCAAAAATAAAAAAGTACACCATCAAGCACCAAAGTAGAGCAGATCAGATCAGACCATACCATAGATTCAATACAATATGCTTCCACCCACTCATCCAATAGTCCACCAACCAACTAACCATGCAATCCTCGATATCTCCCGATGCCCAACTTCTTATGCTTTGCCATTGAAATTTTGCCCCGTGGCGGCAGCAGTAGCAGTAGCAGTAGCAGCAGCAGTAGTAGTAACAGTAGCAGCAGTAGTATTTTCTCCGTCTTTCTTCGGCGCCCCTTCCGAAGTTGTAGCACCACCATTGTTAGCACTAGCACTAGTAGCAGCTGCATTAGCATTCGAATCCCTATCCTCCGTCGACGCCGTCGCCAAATCCGCCAGCCGTTGCAACCCCTGATTCGCCGCTGTAATCATATGCTGATTATCATCCTGTTTCGGCACCACCATTCCACCGGCACCGGCACCGGCACCCGCTCCCGCATCTGATGCTTTCCTCTTCCCCAACATCTCTCTAATCTGCAGATCCCACGAACTCGCCGCAACTCTCGGTTCCAGCAGCATCCCCAACGCATACTCCGCATCCTTTTTCGTCTTCTCATTCTGCAAAAGCAGAGGCTGCGTGCGTGCAACGAGGAGTTTGAAATGTTGCAGAAAAGGCGATCGCAGATCGGGATGAAATGACATTTGGGATGCGATGTGGTAGACTGCCTTGGCAAGGTCGGCTTGCTCGTCGTCGGGGCCGGGGAGACGGACTTGGATGAAGGCGTACCAGTAGCTGAGATGAACGATGGGGGAGTCCGAGGGGAGGATGAAACTGGCACTGAATTCGTGGCGCCAAAGTTCGAGTTGGCCTTTGAGGAGATGGCTGTAGGTTACACGGTGGACGGTTAGGGGTGGGAGCTCGGAAGAGACGAGGGAGACAGCGGCGATACTTCCAATTATGATTGAGAGGCCTGTAATCTTAGTAAAAGTGAAAGAAATGTAATGGATAGACCAAACTTACGGGCTAAGAAGTAGAACGCCTCGCCTAATACAGGGCGATCTTCGGGATATATCTGTGCTGTTGTTTCCGGGATCAGTATTGGGCTGGTCGTGATCGCAGCATGCCATCTATCCATGACAATTAAACTCCACCAAACACGCCGCGCAAGCTTGTCATCGGAATCCGGGTCATTATTCGCCTTATCGAGCGGTTTGTGTATGTGTAATCTCATGGAGTATGCGAATCCAACCGAAGTTCCCAACCACGGAGAAGGTGTATGAGTAGCATCCTCACGTGAGAGATCACATGGACGATTTCCAGCCTCAATGGCTAACAGCATCATAGTCTGGAGGTATATGAGATTAGTAGTTGGAGAGCGGACTGATGGATTGTCATATAACGCTGTGGTCATGAGGTTGATTGCTTGTTTAGTATTGCGTGGCTCAAGCGGAGTTGCGCTAGGGAAGGATCTAATAGCAGCATATAAAGCCTCGAAGAATGCGTCTCTGACCGGTCCAGGACAGGCTACTAATCTTGAGTTTAATCTCGCCTTGGTTAGGGAAAGTAGAGGATATGTGTTGTGAATACATTTATAGTAGCTAGGTAATGTTAGTTGGAGCGCATAGTAACCTGTCAAGTTATGTCTATCCATACCTGTCGATAATGTTCTCATCCCATTCTATGGGCTGGTCATTATGAGATTGAGCCATGTGAGCAACCGCATCGAGCGAGCTATTCTGTGTGTAATCAGGTGCATTTGCCCACTGCTGGGGAGGGGCCATATTGGTCGGCGAGTAGTTGGTGTCTCTAGGGAGTGGAATCGGAACTAGTTGTTGAGGCGCAAAGCTGGGGGTAGATTGATTCGTGGGTCGTGGTTGATCTTGGGGAGCCCAGTTTGAAGCTGAACGTTGTGGAGGGTATGGAGAGTTTGATTCATTGGCGCCACCAGAAATCGAAGAGTAACCTCTCTTACGAGCGAGATGTTCCGGATTCGGGGTAGGGGAGAATTCTTCTGACGGTCGCCTTTGCAAAGGACTGTCCTGCTGGGGAGGGTAAGATCCAACCGGCAAATCGCTCGATTGTATGGCACCCTCTAAAGTATTGATGCGATCCGCAAGCTCTTTGATATAACTATCACTTTGTCAATCAGTCTTTTCACTTACAAGTTTATTCGTAGAATCATTTCTTTTTTTTTTGAGGAAACTCTGGCTTACCCTTTGCTTGGACCTCGCTTCATTGGCTGCCTGCTAAACTGACAAGTGGTTCCCACTCGTCGACAATTTGCACACTGCTCGTCGCTACCATCCCCAGTTGCATCACACCTTATTTTCTTGCGCCGGCATTCGTCGCATGCTCTAGAGACTTTGGATCTCTTCCTTGCAGCAATTGCGCCATCGGAGTTATCATATTGACCCCCTATATCTATTTGGCTTTGATTCAGCTGCGGGTGTCCTCCATGAGCCTGATGATCGGGCTGGTACTGGTGGTTCATATTCCCTGGAGCTCTCGGATCTTGGTTTTCATTCATTCCTCCCGGTCCTACATTCATATTCGGAGCCAGCGTACGCGATAATTGTGCGGCTAGCTGTAGTTCATCTTGGTTGGTCAATCCTTGATGTTGATTCGAAGGTTGCCCATAGAAGGGACCCGCACCAGAATCTGCCGCGTTCGCGGTTGGGGAGGGATACGATTGCATTGTTGGCGCGTCGTTGTGGTTCATTTTACTATCAAGCCGTCATGGGCGTATATCAAAAATTCGGAGGTTTATCCTTCCCTTCTCAAAACGTCAGTCGAATTCCGCCTTTCAAGGTAGTTTCGTCACAGAAGCTGCTGTAGAATGGACATAATTGCGACATTCTCGCACAATCAATTTTGCTGCAATGAACTTACTTGTAAGGTTTTTAGATACAGAGAAGATACGCGACCCAGGATATCTTGCCACCCTTTAAGTCGCAGTAGAGATGCGTCCTGTGCAACGAGCGAAAGTTGTTGATGGTCGTTTTCCGAATAGAGGATGAATATGGAATTTTCGGTATGGAAGAACTGTGACCCGAGATGCTGTACAAAGTTAGAAAGAAGCTGGAGAGATCCACAGGCTGACAACCAGGTATTTGAGAGGACTCGGCTAATCTGCCAATAGGCATGACGGGAGATAGGGAAAACTAGACTTCGTTTGTAATAGTGGCAACCCAAACATCGGCGATTAAAAGCTCCGATGCGATGATGGCTGTTTTGATGAAAAGCCCCGTCCCTCCGGTCCCTCCGACAGGGACTTTCTCCGAATGAAGAAAAGAAAATCGACGGGAAGCGGGAAGTAAGGACGAAATGCAAGTGTGTGCTGGGAGTCAATCCATTTGAAGAGATCCTCAAACGCCCGGAGAACCAGCCCTCAAACCTCAAGAGTCAAGAGATGCAGTTGAGAGATACTTGTTTCACCATACCTTGTCTGTACCACTCTGAAATCCAAAGCAGAACTATCAAAACAACCGGAGAATTAGATGACCTATCATTCATTAGCTTTAGTGTGCGGGTTGGAATCTGCTGCCGTTGTAGCACCGAAGGAAGTCGCTTTTTGCTTTATACGAAGTCCGCCTACCATTCCTTACTTCTTCACTTATCCATCTGCTCCATTCGTTCCCGACCTTGCGAGTTCATGTTAAGTCGGAGGGATGTGGTAACAAGACCAAGCTTTGAGATCGGGTCGTCTCCCCTCTCTTGATATAAGGCTTCTACTTAAAGAAAGGAGGGAGGGGGAAAGCTACAAAAGTGGAAATGTGGGGGAACAGGGAATGAGTAGAGCAGTACTGGATTTGGAACAAATATAACACCGGGATACCGCGGAGCATTTCTTGGAATATCAGACTTCCGAGCACAGCCTACATACGTAGAGTCAGTCAGTCCGTCAGTCAGTCCGTCGGTCAGTCCGTCAGTCAGGCAGTCAGTCCGTCATCACGGTCCATTGCAATGCAAGTCGGTGCGGTGCGATATCTACTCTTGTGATAGAGAGGATGGCCACAGCCGTACTCTCCCGCACATAGCTCCCACGGACAAACAGCCCATAAGACGAAAAAGCTCCCATGTAAGCTCTCGGGTGCCCTTGCAGAAAAGCCTGGAGGCTTTGACGATGACGGTTCTTTCGTGCTCTTGCCCTCTCCTGCCTTCCCCCCCTGATTGGGTGGAATTCATACTACCCTGCCGATTGCACCCATACTCGAATGAAATCTTCTGGAGACGAGCACATGCCTCCTGTCCATCCTGCCACCGACACACGCGATTGAAATTCGACCTATTTGATCACTTGCAGTATCTTGTGTATGCACGATTTAAGCCTAAACATACCAACCAAATGCCGAGTGCCTCAACGTCGAAAATACCCTGCTTTTCAACCTCGAATGACTTTTTGCCGGCCGAAAAGAGGATCCCTAGGTTTTCATTTTGCCGGAACTGGGTGGTTATTGTTCCGTTAGAACTGCACATTCCTCATCATGCGACGTAAATCCTGTCGATGCAACTTTGCGTTAGCATTCAAGTGGAAATGCGTCGACAAAGCGAATGTAACGTTCAGCCGGCGGGGTTATAAGATCTTCTCCTCGAGCAATATTAATAGGACCGTGGTTGCTCTTGGCAGCAGGCCGGCTTCTGATTTGTATTGCATCGCGGTGCTTTCTATCTTTCTACCTACCCTATGCAGATCTCGGGGAAATGTTTCAGAAGACCGAGAGAGCGAAGAATCGACTGGAAGATATTTATCCCATTCACCTCCTCATCCACCACCGCTTTCACTGTGGAAGCATGAATCTTGAAATAACTCTGCAGATACCATAATGGATGCTTTAAATTGCACCAATCTTACAGCGCACATCTACAGCTACCACCCAAGGGCGTGGTTGGGATGTGTTGAATAAGATATCATGGAAAGGCCTAATTCGCAACTCCAAAATCACCGGCACTTCGAATATGTTTTGGTTGCGTTGAAGGTCATATTTGAGTATTATTGGGAAACTCATCTAAAGTTCCTGGCCTCACATGATCACCTCTCGCTAATAACGCAGTCAAACCCATTCGTTGTGATGGGTGATCACAATCCACATTGTCTAATCTATCGGCAGGCAAGATACTCACTCACGGTAACATTGCGTGAAGCACTGTTAGAAGATGGGGCATGCATGTAATATAGCTCGTATTCACGCTCTTTCGGCGAGACTTTTCGGCTCGCCGTCTATAGCATGGGTGCCACGCGATGGATTAATTTGTGGACGGAAAAACATATAAAACATGGTAAATGAGCAGCTTATGGGAATGTCATAAATCAAAATGCACGGTGATACTTCCGGTCATGTAAGTCGTATTCAAATATTCACACAGAAATCTATCATAAATTTCCATTTTGCAAGACGCTGATACACTTTAAGTGCAAACTGTTACCGCCAATCTGTATCATTGTGTCGAAGTATCATCATAAGTCATCGGTATAGATCTCCAAAGAAATTAGGGGCTCGCTCAAAGGCCGATTGCCTTTTCACTGGCGTTATCGAATCCAAATGTTACTTTTGCGTCTCCCATTTTCCGTGTTCGCCCCAATAGTATTTGTTGCCGTAAAATCATTTATCCAAAAAGATTCAGCAGTGTTATTCGTGATGGGCAAGGGGAAATTATTTTCATTGTCGAAACAGAGGGTCTGACTGTTTTTCATGTCGGCGGGGTACGTAGGCATGGTCATGCTCTCTGCAGGTGGCGCAGTGGTTAGGAATCCGGTTGGATTTCCTTTCATAAAGTCATCCATGCCAAGTCCGTCAATGTCATTGCTTGCCAGCATCTGTATTTGTGGTACACCAATGTAAGACGATGCAGTGCTCAGTCGGTAGCTATCAACGTCACCACCAAAGTCCGATGCATCAATATCAGATCCATATTGATTGCCATTAGTTATGTTAGACAAGGAGGTAACGTTGTCTGCGACACCACAGAAATCTTCTACTTCCGAAATCTCCCCAGAAGTTGACGTTGTCGTCAGAGCTGGTTGATCGATGCTGGAAAAATCGAACCCGTTGAAGGACGCGGCTTGACTATATGATGATGCAGCGAAGTTATCGTTGTTGAAGTCGAGACCGTCGTACAGGGACCAGTCGATAGATGCGGCGCTCATGCCAGCGGAAAACATTGGCTGTTCCATTTCTGGGACCGCTCCGCCATATGCATCGAAAGAATAGAAGTTGTTGTAGTCGGTAGGGAGATTCGATAAGTCAAGTGGAGGTAGCTGGCCATTCAATTGGTCAAGAGTTGAGGTTGAATTTAGTAGAGGTGATGCATGCTCCGACTTCACCATGCGTTGTTCTTGCTGGGCGCTAACGATCGAGTCCTTGATCTGTGATTCGCTGTGTAACGCATCAATCGTGCTGGTATGGGGTAAGTTATCGACAGATCGGTTAGCCAATGATGATGGAGAGTGGCCGTGGATCGAGTGTGCTCTGGGTACCACGTATGGCATACCACATTTGTGAGCCATATTGTTGTGTTTATGTACAGGCTTATGATGGCCATTGGTAAATATGGTTAAGTTGTTCTCGGACTGAGCGGTATGTGCACGAGGTCTGCGTGGTTTCGCCGCGGGAATGATAGATATTGGTGTTTCATCGGGTGTGGGGATTGCGCTCGAAGCAACTTCGTCAGAGTCGGATTCAGGTACCGGATCCAAATGTTCTTTCTTCACGGCGCAAGTGCAACGGGAACCGTGGCTGCAACAACAGTTGTCTGCTACATGGATATCAGAAACTGTGGTTGTTATGCCTGTAGTATCCCATGGACGCTCACCCTGTGTATCTCCATCGGATGGACAGGCTCCTTTCGAGTGTCCCTTCAATCCACCACAATCGCATCGAACATGAGCAGATCTGGATTTTCGCATCGTCCTACAGTGACTACATTGTGAGACCGGACGCCCCTGAAGGTATTTAGTAAAAAAGGTTTAGCGGCAGTACAAATGATATACCTTTTTGTTGATATGCTGCAGAGGTCGTTCCGAATGTTGGCAATTGCTAACACGATGACCCCTGACACAGGCGTCGCAGGCCCATTTTTCTCCTTCAATCAACATAATGTATCGTGGTATAGTGAGGCTGAGCAGTGTTGTTCGGATAAGGTAGGGATCAAACGACCATCAACCGGTTCGTCGCCACCGACAACGAGACGGGGGGAGGGGGGAAGAAAACCACCTTCAAGATGATAAGGGTTTTGATTGTATGCAGCCAGAGGGAGCTGCAGAGTCGATAGAATCGAGTCAAATGAATAAAAGCGAAGAGCGAAAATGTTGAAGTGCTCAAAGGATATTTCTTTTAAAAAAAAACGTAAAATGCCGCTTCCGTGGTATATCTTTGACTCCGAATATAAGAATTGGTTTTTTCCAACGCCTGAAATAATGCGAGAACGAAGAGAGGAGATGTTTAGAATATTACAATGGCAGAGCCTCGCACCGTACGGTGCCGGCTTAAGATAGCGGGACACCGATGCCGGTTTTGGGCGACCAAAATGTATGGTTTTTCTCTTTGTTTAAACAAGATGAGAGTTGAGTAAGTGGGAGAAACAAGTGGGCGGTGTTGTCGAATTATATGAGGAATACGGCGACCGAGAAGTGCTCGACATGTCCCGATGGTGATTGGTAGATTCTAGGGCAGGTCTTGTGGTGGTCGAAGCGAAGCTGGGAAATTTTGTTGGCTGTTGGAACTTGGAAAACGAAGGTTACGAGATGGATCCAAACGAGGTCCCTATCTAGTAAGTAGACGCCGGGCGGATGACTTGGTATGTACGAGAGGTGCAAATATCATATCATATCATATCAATATCAATATCAATATCAATATCGCCATCGCCATCACCATCACCGTCACCATCACCATCGCCATCACCATCACCGATTCTCCTGCAGCTGCTCTACTTGCTGAAATACCTTGACCAACTAGAAGGCATCCGGAGTACGGCGGCAGAGTACTGGCTCTTGTCTCGTTTGTACTGCTATTTATTCCCATGTCCGCTGTCTGAGCTGAATCTCAATTTACGGAGTACGTCCTTGCAGCCAGGGCGCAAACCGTCAAGGACCGAGGTCTAAAAAGAGGAGAGATGTACAACAGGGAAGAGGGCAGAGGGAAGAGGTACCGTACCGGTATCTGGTGTCAGACCCGCGGGTGGGACTGGACCAGCACTTGTTTCGTTTACCTGTGTATCCTTACTCCTTCCTACTCCGTACTGCGTACTGCAAGATATCCAGACGACTGCACAACTATTCAGATCCGAGCGATACGTAGCCACAGATGGGTGTTGTCAAGTTCACGAGACTTATCATCTAACGCTTGAAATGCAAAAGAATGATGCGGGCGAGCTAAAGGCGATGCAGAAAGAGCATCCAAGAAGGTAGCAGATTCAAGTGTCGAATGTCCGGTCAAATCATGATCTTTAGATTTGCAACATGTCCTCTGCTCTTCTTCGACGCACGCCATGGGATGCACGCAATGTATCGACTGGCTCCAACTCAGTACCCGTACCCGACAACGGCGACTCAGCCCCAGCCAGCCTATCTACCTGTCTTGGGGGGATCAATACAGTACGGGTCATTCCCCCAAGCTTCAGGTCGCACATGTGAAATTTCGTTACGCAATATCCTTGTCCACGGTAAGACCATAACGCACAAATCTGTTGGTA
The DNA here is from genome assembly GCA_026225955.1 of Clarireedia paspali. NCBI lineage: Eukaryota > Fungi > Ascomycota > Leotiomycetes > Helotiales > Rutstroemiaceae > Clarireedia > Clarireedia paspali. Next base: position 13,133 of record JANGZZ010000206.1, on the reverse strand, counting down.
GGTCGATGAAGCTGCATCAGCGGAGTCTGTAAGCATTTGTGCTGATGGCGCTACAGGAACGACTCGAGTATGTACAGCGTATTCTCTCGACAACGAGTACAGTCATACTAAGCACCATTCGAGGTCCTCACTCTAGGTATGCTAATCACTTTTGGTATCCTGTTTGAATAGAGATCGACGGACCATCTCCCGAGATGTGGAATAATAAGATACCCAATGCCTGCTTCGTATGACATCTTCACATTCGGCAGTCGTGTCGTTAGTGGAAATCGCGAGTTATCATTTAGAATGCGGAATTGACCATCCTGCAATGTAAATCGCTGCATAAAAAGTCGTCTCCAACACGATTGCTCTAGTGCGACGAGTTCACCAGGCAGCCGGTATATTTCAAGGAGACCATATGTACGCCACGAAAGTTCATGCAGCATGCGTGACTACATTCAAAAGTACATCTGTTCAAGATCACAGGAATTTTGGAAGAGCGTTTAGCGGACAGCGGACAGCGGACAGCACTTTGAATCAACATATGATCGAACATTTTCTGGGCAAAACATCTTGCTTTCCTTCGCCGTCGTAACCCGCTGGGTGTGGTGGGCTTTTCTTACCATTGGCTCCTTGATACCCTGTTGCCACGATATTCCAAATTGATGGTGGTGATTTCCTCGATCGGTTTAATATGGTCATCTGCTCATCGTTAAGTCTCGACAACAATCCGGTCTGAAAGTGTCCAATTACAAGAACGTTAAGGTAAGAAGCGCTGCAACTCTCGAGCCAGTAGTTTGGAGAATGCGTTTCTCCCATCTAGGTAATATCTAGCTCTATAAAGGGACTGATGCTTTCCATCCAAGTTTTACGCAAGTCGCGTTATCCGCCCAACTCAAAATCTCGATTTGATATTCAAAACTAATGCAGATGCACCATCTCCAGCACTATCTCCATAGGCCATCTGAGGCCCCCACACTCGATGGCAAGGACAATCTGGACAAACTTCAAGATTGTACAAGATCTCACCGCCAATATGTAAAATGCAATCCTTTTGTCTTGGCCAATGAAATAAATCCCTCATCCAATCACGTGCTTCCTCCGTGCCGCTGGAGAAGTTCTTGCGGAAGTTGGAGACCCCGACTTTGCGATGGACTGCTTTGCTTCTACTTTGGAGAGGAACTACAGTGAGAAAGACCCTGGATCTGCAAAGCAATTGCCGATGGTTTGCAGAACCTCCGACTCCACGTGTGGCCAAGGAAGGCCAAGAGCTGTCTTCATGTTTCTGCCATGCTTCCCTGGTATCGTTTGGCCTGTGCTGTTGCTGTACTGCCGTGCACTCTGAAGCTTAATTCAAGCAATCTCTGAACTCCCGTTACTATCTTGATCAAGCTTTTTGGCAGCCATTCTTGATTGTGTGTGCTCTTGCTAAAGAAACCGCCATTTGCGTGGACGAAAAGATTTAGCTGCTACCGAGACTACTCACTTGAGTCAGTCGAACAAACTTACCGAAGAACCAGCTAGTACAAGTGTAAACTAGCAGATTACGTCTTGTTTGGTATGATGCAGTCTCGGGACTTTGATCCGAAGGAACGAACACTAGGTTCACAAATGATCAACCAGATGCATATGCTTGATGAGATTTCGATCAAGGAGCTGGTGGTATGCGCTGGCGCAAGAAATGGCTTGGACTACTTATTGCCCGACGGTCATCACCGCCTCCGTGTTAGTGCAACACATGGGACCTTTATCAGCGGTGTCAATGTCACTCAACGTCCTTAACTCAACCCCATGAACGCTTAACTCGTTGAAAGAGTACATCACAAGACATGTAAGATAAAGCACAAAGTTTCCGTAGCTCAATCTCGGCATTGAGTTTTCGACACCAGTATTCCATTCGATTGCATTATTTGCTATTATTGTATTTCAAAAGCACCGCCCCAATCATGTCCATATCCCTAGTCCACTCCTAACATTCAAATACGAATGCAGATTCATTTCCTGCGTTCATGTGCAGCTTCCTGCACAATATAAATCTCCTAGCCCTCCATGTTGACCATTCTTGGCTCACAGATAACCCGCGTGCCACAGCTCAAGATGTCTTCTTCGCTGGAGCTGTTGTCACCGGCTTGCCGTTGCGTTGTTGGTACACAGAATAGAGGAAAGCACCAACCAAAAGTGCCCCCACCACGACTATGTTGCCTATTACATTGCACACTTGTCAGTTTTCGTCCTCATTTCTCAATTTCTTGCTAGCTAGATGGTATTGACTTACTGATCAAGAACTTTGAAACTCCTTCGAAGGTATGGACTACGCCTCTGAGAGTAGAACCAATCAGGTGGAAGAATTCTTGGAACAGCCCGAGGATAGCACCAACAAATGAGCGCAGGACGGCCACGACAGACCCAATCAAGGCTGTGATGGTGTGAATGATTGCGCTCACGAGGTTTCCGAGAGACTCGATTATCGAAGACATGCTGTTGGCGATCTATCGGGTATGTTATATAATTCTTTCGGTGAATTGTTGTTTGTACCTTGGGTATTTACATTTCAACAAGTCCACAAAGACGGAATGTGGCGGTGAATTTATATACTCTTTCAAACGGGGATGAAAAATGTGGCGTAGTATCCTCTTTGCTAATGACCTCATTGGCACAAACAAAATCACCTGTTTTTGGGAAACAGGCAGCCAGCGGCGAGCAGATCGTTCCCGCATCACTCCAAAAACAAAAACCTGTTTGCGACACCGTAAAATCATGGTGTTGTTTGTCCAATCATGCAAAATTCCATCTTCCCATGCGGCCTTTTCGCTCGCAGATACAAGGACCATATGTTCGCAGGGTTTGGGGGCTAATGCTCGTCATTGTGGCTGGGAACAAAAACAAGGGTGGAATGCGGGGTGTGACATGACTAACGAAGGACTTGGCATCTCAAATTTCACGAACGCGTATCGCTAGACTCGTGAAAGTAACCTCGACTTTTTCTAAGCATAACATATATACATAACATATCTATGATATCTGAACCTTACTATCAGTACTCCGAAAATTACGATCAGGTAGCTGGTTCGCGCTTCGCCGATATCTAGCTGAGGTTCTTTTAAGCCTAGTACCTGGCTCGTTGTCCTGGGAAACGGTGGTCGTAAACCAATCTTGGAGACGGCAGGCCAGTAAGGATATCCTGTTTTCGCCTCAGACATTTGACGCCACTCTCAAGTCTTTTCTTCACGTCTTCTGAAGAAATCCATTGTTGCTGCTTTCGGAGGGTAGAAAGAACGTTGGAATGAAGGTTTATTTTTGAGGTTGCTACTGGTAGGCGTCTATCAATCGTTTGGTGCATCTCGCATACCGTAAGGAGTTAAGTAATGGCACCATCCCAAGCAGCCCCCAAGAACTGGCCTGTCAATATCACCTATCTTACTACACCTTCTTATTCACCTACTCTGACACCGGACCATCTATCCATTCTCCGCACTTCGTCCAAAGATTCTACATCGATTCCTGCGAATATTCCTAGAGGACCATCGGCACTTGTCAGAATCACTCCTATCGCAGCTCCTAACCACCCCGCAAATGGGCAATGTGGTCTTTTTGCTACGAAAGATCTAAAACCTGGCACGTTTATACTCCAATATATTGGAGATCTTCACGCGCCAAATCCGAAGTTCAAAATAGATCCGCATGCAGATTCTGATTACGATTTAAGTCTAGACAGAGACCATGGAATAGGCATCGATGCAGCCAAGAAGGGTAATGAAGCAAGATTCATTAATGACTACAGAGGGGTAGGGGAGAAACCAAATGCTGAGTTCAAAGAGATATGGGACGGAGCACGGGGCGAGAGGGGAATGGGTGTTTGGGTTCTTGAGGAGGGGAAAGGAAAATCCCTGAAAGGGAAGTGGAAAGGCATTAAAAAAGGAGAGGAGATTTTGGTTAGTTATGGAAGAGGGTTTTGGGGTGCAAGGAGGGGAGATATTGAGGAAGCAGAGATGTTGAACGGTGAGATGGAAACGACTAGGTGATACAACAGCGATTTTGCCATAGTATTTTCCCAAGAATGTGTAACTCATCGATAAAGGACCATTCAGTGAGCAGAGTTAGCGATGTGGACGTGATATTCAACCCCGAGGTCGTTTTGTATACCACGCTACCAATATACCTACAGAGTATAGTACAGGCCGATTCGTGTGTGTCAGAAATAAACAAGGGCAGTCCTGAACATGCTTCCCACATACCTCTGAGTCTGTAGGTCCATAATAGAAGGGTAGAGATAGTAGACTAAGGAGTAGGTTTGGTCCGCGAAGTCTCGAGAACGTATAGTCCTCAAGAAAAACAGCAGCATAGTGTAGAGCGTGCTACAAACTGTAGGAGGATATGCTCGAAAGACCTAGGCTTGAGCTCGAAAAGACTCTTGACCATGTCCCGACTGTTTCATACATCTAACGACTGTAACATCCAAGTAGTATCTGAGGATAATCGCCGGGATTACCACGTGCACCTGATTTTGAACACTGCATGAAAAGGTGGAGCCCTACACCGCTCGGGAATAAGTTTGAGGGCTGCCGCTGGAGCACGGATCTATAAAGAGGGCAGCAGTATTCATCTATCCTCAAGCCTCACGTTGCTTCCTACCTCATGAGCCGAGTATATTTCCATGGAGTAATAAAATGTTCTTCGGCTTTGATTTAGAGTAGGTGGTGAGGGGTAATGGTCGAATATTTACCTCGTAACAGTAGGTCTCGTCAAATCTTTCGCGGGCATGGCCTTGACCAGGGCTATGATTGGTCCATGCAATATCGCATCGCACAAGGAAGGGAACGAGCTTCCCTTATGCAATACATTTCAACTCGCATTCTCATCAGTAGTGACTCAACCCTTTCAGATACGACTGACGACAGGATCAATTACGATACAATTGTCTTCGCAAAACGCAGAATCTATTCAGTCTTGGTCAACAAACATTAAAAAATAGAGAAATCGGGCTCTTTCGCACACCGGCAATCGCACAAAGCCCCGCTTCTTAGTTCCCAGAGATATTACGACGACGAACAGCTCTCAACGCCTGGCAGACGTCAACCCGAAACTCTATCGGAATCCCTCTTTGCCCAGGAGTCTTCCTGCACTTCATTACACCTTTAAATTGCCGTGTCCCTTTGAGGCCACAGCCAGGTGTTTCTTGAAGTGATCAGGAGATATCCTTCTCGCCACCTTATCTACACATGAGTAATCTTCTTTGGAAATACTATCTCGAAGATGACGTCGAGAAATTTCGACGCCTGCTGGCAAATGCCAGTCATGCATCGCACAATACATCGAAAGGCCATGGTGGAGGGTCGACTTTCTCGAACAGCTTTGGAAATAAGGCAGGGAGCCCGGGAGCGTTCGGTACTTCACCCAAGGCATTCATGAAGAATCGCAAGGTTTCCAGTCCGGCTGTCAACATAGGTGGCAACAAGGCGCATGCGAATGCGCTTAGTCGAACCGAACTGAATAGTAGGGACTATGCTGGTTTGACCGTTCTGCACCGAGCTGCTTCCTCGACTGCGACGAATGCGATAAGCTTTGCCACGGCACTTATCGAGCATCCTTTGATCGACCTCTACATACAAGACACGGAAAGTGGATGGACAGCACTACACAGGGCCCTATACTTTGGCAACATTACTGTTGCTCGCGCAATTATAGAGCGGGATACAAAAGATCGCACAGCTGGAAATACTGGTGCTAAAGCTGACTCATCTGTTATCAAGGTCAAGGACCATGAGGGTAACAGTCCATTCGATGTTTATAATGCTACGATTGCAAGACGATCTCTGCAGGAGAGAAGGCAGGCTGTCGAGTCTGACGGAGAATCTCAAGATGAAGACGATGAAACGGACATAGCTCCTAACTCAAATGGGTATTTGACCTTTACAAGTATTGATGGAGATGAGATATACGCTTTTGGCAGTAACAAAAACTTTTCGTTGGGCTTCGGCGATCAGGACGACCGGCAGCATCCAGAAAAGATTATTCTGAAACGCCCTGATCATTTACTATTTCGCTTCTATCAAGAATACCTGGAGTCCTGTGAAAGTTCTGGGCACATTCCTAGCAACAAATCGCCTAAGTCTATCTCGGAGCTTCCCTCAATGATTCAGAACAAGCCTATCATCATTCAGGATGTCACATTATCGAAGCTTAGCAGCGCAATTTTGACCACAGATCCAGAATCCAACCTTTACATGTGCGGGTTTGGACCAGGAGGAAGGCTGGGAATGGGCGATGAAACTACGCAATTCAACTATGTGCCCGTTGATCAAGGAGGTCTTGCTGGTAAGAAAATTATGACGGTTGCTCTGGGCCAAAACCATACCTTGGCAGTATCAGCCGAAGGCGAAATCTTTAGTTGGGGAACAAATACTTGGGGACAACTCGGCTACAACCTTCCTCGCCCTGCTTTGCAAGATGAGGAACCATTCTGTGCCACTCCACGTCAGATTTTCGGACCATTGAAGAGGGAAACTATAGTTGGTGTGGCCGCGTCTGCCATTCATTCTGTTGCTCATACATCTACATCTCTGTTCTGCTGGGGCAAAAATGAAGGCCAGTTAGGGTTAATGGACTCTGACTCTCGATCCTTGGAGTCCCAGCCAACTCCTCGCAAAGTTGCGGCATCTTTATTTAAGGCACCGATTGTGCAGGTTTCGGCTATCAATGGTGCTACTACCTGCCTTTTGGCTAATCATACAGTGTGTGTATTTACGAATTATGGCTACAACATTGTCAAGTTTCCGTTATATGAAAGCTTCACGAATTACCATCTCCAAAGCAAATCGCTTACCACCAGATATGACTCTGAAACCAACCGCATCGTGACTATTGAATCCGGAGGAGATACCATTGCTGCTATCTCGAGCAGAGGAGATCTTTTCACTCTCAATGTCAGGAAGACGGATACGAAAGTCGCAGCCTCTACCACCAATCCAGCAAAGATTAAGGATGCTCTATCTCAGCCGCAACGAGTTTGGTCCTTACGAAAAGGAAATTGGGACGGCATAAAATCTGTGGGAGTTGCCGAAAACGGTTCCGTCATTGTCTGTACCCAAGCCGGAGCAGTCTGGCGGCGAGTCAAAAGAGCCAAGAATAAGGATGTATTCACAGATAATAGGAACTACAACCGCAAGGATTTTAAATTCCAGCGAGTGCCTGGTCTGACCAAGGTGGCTGCCGTCAGAAGCACTACATTCGGTGTATTCGCGGCAATTCGAAAGGACTGCGATGTGACGAAAACTCAAGTGATGGTACAAAACAAGTCATTATGGGAAGATATCGCACCACTGTTGAGTATACGCGACCTAGTTGCTTCAGAGCCACCGGTGGAAGAAGATACTGAAACGCCACGGTTCTGGAAGCCTGCATTGCCAAGGGAAGCGTTTGAGCCCCTAAAATGGGCAGTCTTGATGTCTCCCGACCTTGAAGCAGATATCAACCGTTCGCTTATGGGCCGAGATGCGCAGGACGAATATGATGCCGAGATATGCAGCACCGTATCCGACGTTGCAATTCCTATCCACCGATTCATGCTTGCAGGTCGTAGTCCTGTGATGAGGAGAGCGTTCGCCGAGTTCTCCCGTGCCGGCTCGGCGTCGCTACCCGAAGTCTTTAGTATCGAGAAGGGTCTTCGTGGAAAGACTCGGGTTACATTCGATGGCCTGGACTCCATCGCCCTTATCAATCTTGCTATCTATCTCTACATGGACACAGTCGTAGATGTATGGCATTTTACGAGACAATGCCCTACTATGGCTTTCAGGTTTCGTCAGATCAGGATTGAGCTGATGAAGTTATGCTCTCATTTGAAAATCAACAAGCTGGAAGCCGCTGTGCGGCTGATGATACAACCTGAAAAACGACTTGATTTTGACTTGGACAGTGCTATTCAGGACGAGTCATTCTTCAATGATGGAGATGCCATTGTTGAGCTTGATGGTGCCGAGATGACAGTACACAGTGCACTCGTTTGTCAGCGTTGTCCTTTCTTCGATGGCCTTTTCAATGGTCGTGCCGCTGGTCAGTGGCTTGCTAGTCGGCGGCAGGACAGTTCGGAACCTGTGCGGATTGATCTGAAGCACATTGCGCCAGAAACTTTTGAGCTTGTTATACGCTACATTTATGCCGATGTGGGACCAGAGCTGTTTGACGACATTGTTTCTACTGACATTGATGAGTTTTCTGATCTTGTCATGGATGTGATGAGTGTTGCAAACGAGTTGATGATGGACCGTCTGTCCCAAATCTGTCAGCAGATCTTAGGTCGATTTGGTAAGTTCAATCCTGGTCTTCTAGCTCGTATATAGATGCACTTGACACTAACCATTTCTTCTAGTCAATACAAGGAATGTGTGCAATCTGGTTAATGCTGTGGCTCCTTGTTCAATCACCGAGCTTAAAGATGCTGGCCTTGAATACATGTGCTTGCAGCTGGAGTCCATGCTTGAGAATCAGTAAGTTCTCGTCTCAATTAGATCTATTTCTTAACTAGTCATGTACTTGTTGCTAATTAAGCCAGTTTACTTGGTGACCTTGAAGAAGATCTACTTCTTGAGCTTGACGAAGTTGTTCGCGATAACCAGTTGAATTGTCTGCCATTTGCCAAGAGTGGTCGTGCTGAGCTACTACTACACGAGCAGTACCCAGAACTGGCCGAGGAAATTGATGAGGAGCGGAGACGACGAGTACGGGATATGGTATTCCGGTCTCATCTTAGGGATGATGACACTAGGATGTCTTCCTCCTTCAAGGCACGCATCGGAAGCCTTGAGGATCATCTGCCCCCATCGCCTAGTTCTGAAAAGGTCAGAAGGAAATCGAAGGCAGTCACAAATGAACCTTTCAGTCCTAGTATACGGCCGAAAGATTCCACAGCGGACCTTATGTTTGACATGGATGATGATGATATTGGCAGTTCGCCTACACTAAATTCGGCCGTTGAGCTAACTTCAGCTTCTCCCGGAGGTCCAGCGACTCCCAGGTTTCCCCCGATGAACTCAGCGCCAAAGATTGCGGAAGGTGGATCACCCACGGAACTTTCAACCTCAGTAGGCTTGGGCTTTGAATATACCTCTGAAACTCCAAAGCCCGCCACGAAAACCTGGTCATCACCTAACCTCCCAATGAAGCTCGATATGAGAGAAATTATGGCTCAAGCATCCACAAACCGTACTTCCAATCTTTCGATGAGCATTTCTGCTCAGAAAGCAAAGGATGAAGCAGATAGGAAAGCATCAATTCCCAAGCTATCTCAAAGGGAGCGCAAGAAACAACAACAAGCGTTTCAGCAGGCCATTGCACAGACTCCAACCGACAGGGGCAAATCATCCTCGCCATGGCAGACGGCAAGTCCAAGCTCTAGGACGAATCTCAAGGATCTTTTGACCCCGGAGCCTCAACAAGTGTCTCCCCTTGCAGCACCTAAGGCAACAAGCTCACCATTAGTGTCGCGGCGTACCGCATCACCAGATACTCGATTCTCGGGTCAGCAAAGAAGCAATAGTAACAGTGCGATTAAACCACAAAAGGTTGCATCTCCCGGGCCCTCTAGACCAGCTCCTCAACCATCATCCCAGTCATTGCCATTAGTTCCTCATTCCAAGACTTACACTGCCCCGGCAGCAAAAGCCGAGCCATCACTTCAACTATCTATGGCTGATATCATCGGGATGCAGCAAAGAGAGCAGGAAGTGATCAAAGAAGCGGTAGCTAAAAGGAGTCTACAGGAAATCCAGGAGGAACAAGCATTTCAGGAATGGTGGGACCAAGAAAGCAAACGTGCCCAAGAGGAGGAAGCTTCGCGGGCAAGAGCGTTGGCTAAGGAAGCTTCTTCTCGCGGTGGGAAACCCGGTGGTGGTGGTGGTGGTGGAAGGGGAAAAGGCGGATCAAGAAGCAGAGGGGGCGGTAGTGCTGGTGGTAGGGGGAGAGGTGATTCCGCTGCTCGAGGCGGCGGAGGAGCGGGTGGTGGGAGAGGTCGAGGTAGAGGAAGACCTCTGGAGAAGCCAACGAGCGCTACTTAATTTTGCATCTTCATTTTGTTATACAGTATATATTTTTACAAGTGCATTGAAGTTCGGCGGAAGTGAGGAAGTGGGCCAGCGAGGCTTTGTATATACACATACGCATATGCACACGAGGAAGCGGGACAGAAACAGAAGCAGATTTAGCAGGGCTGTTAAACAATATATACTTATATATCCATGGATAGATAAATAACGGTTCAGTATATTCACTGGACTACAGGAAAGATATTATGGGATACTGAACTACGGAAGAAGGGACTACAGGACACAGGATACTCGCTGTAGCATAGCAATTACTACGGGAGAGAAAGGCTATATAGTCCAACTCTCCCTCCCACCTAGTTTAGAGAATTCAACCCGATTCAACTGCACTGCACTACTTGGTCCCCTATTGTGACTGAGTGTAGTGCTACGAATCGGACCACCATTGCAGCTGTACTAAGCCAACCGACATTGATCAATAGTCCACCGGCGACTATCGAGAAACGAGGTTGATTAGATATGAGCTTCGTACGATACCCTCTTACCGTCATACAAGCCCCAATCGAAGCCATTCAATTGGAAGATTTCACAGATTCGAGACAAAAAGAGATCAAGGGCTTGATGGATAAGGGTGTGTTCAAGATTATCGACAGGAAGGATATCCCAAAAAGAGCACAGTCTATGACTGGAGAGTTGTGAGATTTCTTTCGAAGCCAAGATGGTAATTGGTGGAAAGATGGCGGCTTGGTGATCGGACACTCCTCGAGTAACATAATAGAACGCGAAGCCTGCAAGCCGAATTCGAAAGTTGTTGGACTGAAACCCAGATCACACTTATATCACTCTCTCCTTCCGGTATCGAGTTGCAGCTCGGATTTGCTGATGATACCCCTCGTGGTCTTGCCCTTCCCAAATTTCTTCCTCTCACCAAACACCATCCCCGTTTCATTCAATCCTTTAATTTCTGTTCTTTCGTATTGCCACTTCGATCACGGTGTCTCAAAAGCCAATACTTTACCACCTTCAAAATGGAAGAGGAGGATTGACAATGGTATTCCGGTGTCTCTACCGGTTCGCACACTCGTACGATCTTTTTGAAATCCCTCCTCCGAACCCAATTCCTAATTTCTTCGCCTCGTATAAGCCCTCTGAATTCATCGTCCCATGCATATCCATAAGTTTCGTCACTGCCCGCAGCCTCCTTGTCTTTGCGTCTTCGGTCTAAGCAGATCAGATCGAGCTTCATCCACTATCCGTATTCCATATTCCTCTTCGGCGCGGTTAGTAATGAGACTTTAGACTCGACTTAGTTAGATGAGTAGATAGCATGCATTGCTGTGTAATAACCGTAAACTCCAGTAATTATTAATTATTGATTACATGGTTGATTAATCGACATTTGTGCTCCAAAATAAAGAATTGAAGAAATAAGAAACACCCAAAACCACACATAACCCCGCACTTCCACCGCCCACACTAAAATCTCCTCTCACGTGCACCAAGCTCCTCCTGATCTCTATCACATGATCCCTCCCCTCCCACCCCCTCACCACCAAAAAATTCCACCCCTATATTCCCAACTCCAAACAGACCAAAAGAAGCGCCGTACCCAGTTCCCTCGATCCCTCACTACCAGCCACCCGTACCTTCAACACCCATCCCTCCACCCCCCAAAATGACAAAACCTCCCCAATCCGCAACTTCGACCCTCCTCCGCCCTCTCCTCCCCCTTCCCATCCTCTCTTCATTTCTCACCGTTTCCCGCTAGAGAAAGTTTCTAAATCACCTACACGATGAGCTCTGGCGTTTCCTCAACTTTTTACACCGGAGTAATGAGTGGCGATTTTGTGGAATTAGAAAATGCGGGAGGGAGAGAAAGTGCAATAATTTTTGCAGTTTGCATTAGATGTGCAACAAACGGATGGAGAAGGGAACGAGCGAATGAGAGATGAGGATAGGTTTTGGCAGGGGAGAGAAGGGGAGGGGAGGTCAGAGCTTTGCGCTCGAGGAGTGATTGGTTGAGGTTGGGAGGGAGGTGGACTGGAGCGGAGAGAGATCTGGGTTGGATCTGGGTTGGATCTGGGGAAAGAGGCAGGGGGGAAGAGAAGGGCAAGGTGAGATGTGCAACAAGAGATTCGCTCGAGGTGGGATTGGTTGAGGTTGGGAGGGAGGTAGGCTAGAGGGGAGAGAGATCTGGGAAGAGAAGGACAGTGAGATGTGCAACAAGAGATTCGCTGGGTGGAGGGGGAAGAGAGATCTGGGATCTGGGAAGAGAAGGGCAGTGAGATATGCAACAAAAGATTCGCTGGGTGCAAGGGGAAGAGAAGGGCAAAGTGAGATGTGCAACAAAAGATTCGCTGGGTGCAACAAGAGATTCACTGGTTTGAAGAGAATGGGGAGAATGTGGTCCAAACTAAAGGCTAGAGAAGGATTGGTGGTGTATTACAATCGGTATGGATTGGTAGTGTCGCTAGGTAGTCCACCGCTGCCATCAAGCCATGGAAGCAAGGCCTTGCGATATGAAATGCCAGCGGTCTTCACTCGAATATTCACTATACTGCTCGATTTCACATGGCTTGTGATCTATCTTCCCGCTACCCAGATCTACAGACCTCGCACTACACTGGGAGTAGCTCTTTGCGCTCCTTCAGTCATTGGTCCAACTTGCTCTTCCTCTCCAAAGCGGATGCGTTACCCGTTCTTTAGGATTTCTTAGATATGCAACAAGATCTCTCCAGATCTAAGATATTCACTTGAATTTTCGCCCCATCTTATTCATACCACATGGTGCAATGAATACCCCACTCAGATCTAGAAATCTCATACTACACCCAAAGTAGCCCAATGCGCTCGTTTCCCTACTGGCTCATTTTGATTCTTGCTTCCCGAACATGAAATTGGTATGAGCTCTTGAAGAAGGATGAGGTATGCAACAAACAGTGTTTTTCATCCGATCATTCACTCTATTCCTTATGCGTAGTCTCCGATCTTAGAGCTCTCCAACCAACTCAGCCCTAACTCGCAACACCCTCCGCACCATTCTCAAAGAAGCACTTTCTGCTCGCCCCCCCCCCCCCCCCCCCCCCCCCCCCCCCCCCCCCCCCCCCCCCCCCC